>JBAIZL010000069.1:852500-935000 GCA_036971475.1 Prosapia bicincta | reverse complement strand
CAACACAATGCAAGCGACGAAAAAAAGCGTATAAATAGTAACAAACAAAAATAATATTCCAGCACCATACATAGAAAGAAAAATGAAAAATTGCAAGAAAATTCGGTTTTTATTTTGCCACTTAATATTGTTATTCTGACATATGTTATGCATAATTATAATAATTGTAATAATAAATTTTTAAAAAACTAAAATAAAATTTGTCTTTGTTGGCATAAGTAGTAATTGGCTTATATTAATATTTTTTATATTACTTGTATAAATTGAAGACGTTTTCAACGCAATACCAATTTAACTTAATATTGTACATGGTTTTAGGTTAGGGCTGGAAACATTCCCACATATTAGCAAACTTTGATATTACGAGGACTGTATCTTTGCAAAAGTTAACTAAATCACTAAGTGTAGAAGTTCAAACACAAAATGACGTTTTGCAGAACCTCATCACTGGCAAATTTTAGTGCTACAGGAAAGGGCGTCCATTAAAAAATCATCTCCCGCCCCCGTTCTCGCCTTCAGTTCTTTAGCTTTCCACAAGAACTTGTTTATCCACGCGCCGTTAGGTTTTCCCTACGTCCGGCGCCACACGGGATCATCAATTATCCTACCTGATGACCCCTTTCTTCCTTCACTGGAGTAATATTTCCACTTCTCCGATGGAAGGTAGTCAGCAAACTATGCAGCCCTCCGCACACTGCCCGGATACATCCTTACATATTTATAAACCTACAAAGTTTTATATTATTTCTTTTACTCTAAGCGTAACCATCCTCTTCACAGCCTTCACGTACAATAATGACACAGTTTCCTAGCCCTGAAAACAAAGAAATATTGATTGTGTTAGTTCTTGCATGTGTGTTTATGTTTGCGCTCGTGGGATTTTGCGAACAAAATTGCAATTGTACTTTGCAATTGAAATGTACGTCAGGACAAAATAAAACGTTTTTGCAGTTTAAGAGAATTTATGTATTTATAATTATGAATCCTAACCACACCATTGGACCATGGTATAAGGAAGGAATCAGTGTCCTATAGTACCAGGTACGCCCCGTACTAAATGCTACTTATCGAGACATTGACTGACTAATAGCTCTTACGGTAAAAATTATTCACAAAACGTTCGGTGCGCCTCCCCACAGCCCAAGGTGACATCAACACCTCCCCAAATCTATCCTGCCTTGTGTTGTTCAACATGCAACCGTTCCGTTATTTTTACTCCTCGTTATTTCCGTCGGAGCGTAGAAGCTTCAATTGAAGACGTCATTTCTGAAGCAACATATTCACTGTAACCAGTGGGATTTTGATATTTAGTTTCAGCGACTCAAACACGGCATTCGGTGTATGCGAAAATTTATGTTGCTTCTTCTAGCTAGCTTTAAACTTCATTTAATTTCTTTAGTGTTGACGTCTATTTTTCGAACAGATCACAATTATTTGTTAGTATGTTATCCGATATAAATTATTTTAGTGTTTTCAGAATTAACTGTTTGACATATTTGAATTATTTATATAAAAAAAAGTTAAGTTGGTTTGTGCAGCGATTGAGCACACATTTTGACACGATAACAACGCGGTTTTATCTATTTCTCGCGTCTCCATACTTTATACATAAAAATGTGTTGGTTTCTGTACGCTTCAAAAACTCAAACAGTTTTGTAACGATTAAGGTCAATATTTGACAAGACATAGAATCCGCTACAAAGATCTATTTCTCGCGTTAGTAACATTCTAAAAACCGCAAGAAAACACCTTTTCTAACGATCAGCGGTGAGAAGTACAGCTATGAAACATTGTTTATTAATAAAAACAAACGTATCCACTTGCATTTCATCCAGGTATTTTACAATGTGAATTAAATTTTTCACCTTAACCTTTTTGTGTGATTGTGTCGTGATCGATCACTACCGTTAGTCAAACAGTACGTACAAGTTGGTTGGGAATGCCGGCAACCACCCGAGCTGTGATGGCCTCACTTGTGGCACTGCACCGTGAACAGAGTAATAACACCGGTGATCTCCAATCAAACAGCTTTCAAGGTCCAACGGGGTGGGTTATACTCCCTAGGACCAAGTCCCTATTCTGGGGGTCCGGCCCATAGGCAAGGCTAACCGAGAGTGGATAAAGATTCGAATGCACTACCTGGACCGAACTAATCAGACTTGGTAAGGAAACCTGGCCGTTCGGAACGTTCTACTTATTCCAAGTAGATGAGAAAGAGCGGCGAATGAATGAAAGCTGTTAATTTTTATTAACGTCAACCTCTTTTATATTATTAACTTTATCAAATATTTCATTATTTATAAAAAATGGTAATTATTTATTTAAAATAGCATATGAATCAATATGGTAGGTTGATGGAATTAAATTATATTTTCGTCTTTAGAAATTTTCTATGAGGTTTAAAATGTAAATATATGAATATTTTGAGAATAAAAAAGTTAGGATGTGGCAACGGAAGGGGAAAATCTTATTGCCAGATCTACAAAAATTTTCAATTGAGAAAACACTAAACTTTGTGTAATCAGAAATTACTTAGAGATTTGTTATCAGTCGCGCCTAAGAATGTTTTCAGTTCAAAAATTAAATAACATATTATTATAGTTATATTGAATTATTTGAGATTTATAAAAATTTATATAAATCAATATATATAATATATTAACTGATCAAAACTATCGAACAATAAACTTTCTCCTTAACAATGTTCAATAAATAATGTCACATAACCTACGTGTTAAAACAGCTGTTCCACAACATAAACTATAACATAAAATCTGCCGATATATGAAATGATATGTTACTATTTAATTCACTTTGAGGTAACTCATAGCCGTAACCTGACGGAAATTATGCTGACGCTATTATTCTGACGGATATTATACTGACGCAAAATTGTATGGATGTTCATTTCTATTAGGCTTTTGTAGGCGTTGCAATAAAACCTTTCACTTTAAAAATCAAATACTTTTAATAAAAAAATCAATAAACGTTTAAATATCGAGCAAATGTTGCATCTTACGGGTTGCATATGTTTGTAAAGTCAGCTGAGAGTCGAGATGAAGTCCAGAATTAGTTGTGAAGGGAATATTTATTTCCTTTATTTATAGGAACACTGGAGGAGCACATGCCTCGTGGATTGGAAACAACGCCTACTAATGCTCATGTTAATTATGTAGAAATGTTAGGGACATTTCGTCGTTTAATGTTCCCCCGAACGATTGTATTGTTTTCTTGCTTAAGACAATAAAATCAGAACGACTGTGCACAATTAAACGGCTTTAAGCTGAAGCAGTTAAATTTCTAATCACAATTACCTCTTACAGACTGACGAGCACAAACTGCCAACGGACTTGCAACAGTGAATGGACTGTACAGGTACGGCAGTTCCTTAATAAACGACTTCGGTTCAATTGCAAATTGCAAATAAATATCTCAACTGAAGTAATCTACTTTAAGAAACGAATCAAGCAGAATCTCCAATGGTATATATTAAATAAAAATATTTGACAACAACCACAATAACACAAAAATAATTCAAAACAAGTAGTATAAATAAATATTGTTTAAAGTCAATTCCTTAGGAAAAAATATGTTTGTACTGTTTATTGAATAATTACAATTAATATAAATAAAGCAACATGACCTATGCATTAAAGCTATTCTACCACATAACCTATAACTTAAAACCAGATGTTTTGTGAAATCATGTTATCTCTTATTTTAAGCCAAATAGGACGAAATAACTATATTGGACACCTTTCCCCTTTTGTGAAAAGTCTTTCTCCCACATAAAACTAAAATTAATTATAAATTAACATTTGAAAAATTGTACTAACATCAAGTGTCATCCACTACACGTTCAGAAAATGTATTTGAACTTTAGTGGATGTATTAAAAATGTTTTAATAACGATTGAAAATTTGAACAAGATATACAAATGAATATGTATGAGAAGAGTGTGAACTAATAGTAGGAATTGATTAGCTAAGGCTTCAAGTTAACCAGGATTAAACCCTTATGTAAATTTCGATGATCAAATGTCATCATCATCATCAGAGGATCTTATTACAAAATTACAATATTGAAACAAATAACCTACAAACTAGACAGACCTCTAGCTTAGACCAAAACAGTCTAGTTTGTAAATAATTGTATTCTAAATTGTAATTTTGTAATAACACCCTCTGATGATGAAAAGGTCATCGAAATGTACATAAGGACCTTATATTTATGCCCTTATTCTTAGATACTTGTAACATTAATTATTTTTGAGGTACTGGTTTTTTGCCAATATTTTTGCTGTAATATATTGTATCACTGTGTTACAATGTTCTTGATATTGTATACTGGTATAACATTTCTTAAACAATAACTCAGAATTTCTGTAAAAACTATATATACAGAAGTATTTACAAACAAAATTAAAAGCTTAGCCTCTTAAAATCGAATAAAACTTAAAGGGTTTTATTTTCAATGCAGCTCTAATAAAATAAATAGAAAAAAGATAAAATATTTTAAGAACAAGTTCGATTCAATATAGCCAATATATATATAGAGTTAAATTTAACTAAAACATTTACATTGGTCACAATTTCGATTTATCTTCAGAAGCTAAAAATGTATTCATAGTAGGTATTTGAAAACTAATACACTGATGGGTTATATATTGAGTAGAGATGGCAGTATGTGAATTTTAGCCAAATACATCGGTTTCACTGACAAATCTAGTCTGTGCTGTGTTTAGGTAATACGGTCTTAGCTGAAACCTTACTTTTTGACTTTCCTGCCATTAAGGTTCCTTCTATAGTGCCCTGCAGTTCTGTAGAGTAACAACTACCTCCACAACAAAGGGTAATATCTCACTTATATTTCTAGTTTGATTTAAAACAGAATAGAACTCTACGAATGTGAAATATGTCAGAAGGTGTGGGGGGGGGGCGCCAACGTCTGGGCGAATAGGAAATACACATCCTGCCGGGCCAATGAGCCTTGTTGCCAATTCTACGTTAACCTTCTGTTCGGCGCCCAGTGTCAATGCGTTCAAACTGACAACACCGCATTCCTACCCCATCACAGACCATTTATAATTCTATTTTAAATCAAACTATAATTACAAATGAAAATCTTGATGTTGAGTTTCTTACGTAAAGTGAGACACAGTATGACAGGTGGCAGGTGGCATCGGAGTGGGGGGGGGGGTATCTTCACGGGAAAGCGCTGAGTGCATTTCCTAGATTTGTGCTCTATCTATTAGCAGACGCACAGTGTGCAGACGCCACGGCTCAGTACGGCAAGTTAGAAGGGGAACGCAGCCAGTATTGTACACCCCGACAATAATTTTAAAAACATTTACATTGGCTTAACACTACAGTGGTAATATTGTAATCCAGGGGTAAAGTTTTGTGTGCTATTTTGGGTAGGTAGGACTTATGACCTTGAGCGACCGTCTACCTTTCACACACACACACACACACACACACACACACACACACACACACACACATCCCCACTGAAACCAGCCAAGAAGCAGAGCTGTAAGTGGGCACGTTATTTTTTTTGAATATTTCAAATTCACCTGGATTACAATAGTAATCCATGCGACCACCTATGATATGTTTCCTATACATGAAGTAGTTTTAATATTTTGTATTTTAAATAGATATTTTGTGTTAGAAAAGAGGAGGAGACTCTAGACAATATCCTCCTGCGATGCTATTCACCAATTCCACTAAGAGCAGCTCTGTTGTCAGCGCTGGGAAGCCAGGGAAACATCAAAACAATATTGATCTATAAACAGTTTTGGACCTTGGCTACAGCAACTTATTATGGACATCGGAGTCACGTGATCCTGAACGTCCGCATCAAGAAGTAAGAAGTAAGTAAATAGATATTTTGTTATTTTTTGTGTGAAAACAATATTTAAATTAGTAACACAGTTATCTGTAAAGAATGTCTGAGCCAGAGCTTGAACAAATACGACTCTGGCTTGCCTGAACAAGTGACAATGAAAGTGTTAGGTTGTCCTAACGCATCACTCAACTTAGGTGTATGTTATGTATTACTTTTGTACTATAATAAAAAATGTTTTTCACCACATTAGTATTCTATATAACCCCTTAAATAACCTAAAATGCTTATAAGATATTTTTTTATAATATTTATATTTTAAAAGCTATTTCAAAATGGATTACAATAGTAATCCGCATGACCACTTATGATATGTTTTTTTATAAATGAAGTAGTTTTATTATTTTGTATTTTAAATAGATATTTTGTTATTGTTTGTGTGAAAACAATAATTAAATTAGTAACAGATTTATCTCTAAACAATGTCTGAGCCAACCTAACAATGTCTAACCTAACCTAACGCGACCACTGCAGTGTTAATTATATTATTAAAACATAATAATTTCTTTAACTAAATAATAGAATGTATGAAAAAAGCGACTAAACTACTCCTATCGCATTCATCCAAGGAATACCGAATCCAGGATGCGCGATAAAGCGACCAAGCTACACTTCCACTGCCCATTATAGTTAAACTTGGAAGGAAAACGAACAAAGCTGAAGTATAAGTGGATACAGCTATAGGAAAATCAATGAAACAAATATGAAGGAAATGGTGACATAAAGGTTTGTCTTAATACTCTCTCCTACCTTAAGTTGACGACCATAAAAAAGAAAACACCCAAATATAGAAATAAATATATACTTATATAAATAATAAAAAATATATTATAAAACACTATAAAATGTTACAAAAATTAATAAAATATCATTAACGAAGCTTTTTTAACGCTGCCTAAAATTTCAAACACGCCTAAATGCTGAAATTAATTTACTAACATTTAGCCAGTTCAAAACCTGGCTGCAGTGTGATAGGAATTAGAAAACAATATTTAAAAAAATCCAACAGTTCAAACATTCTTGAAGTCTGTAGTAAAATTCTGTTATGGTGCCTTATTTCACTGAAGATTATGACTCTAGGCGCAGGTAGAAAATCCATAATGGTCGCTTATTTCGCTGAAGATTATGACTCTAGGCGCAGGTAGAAAATCCATAATGGTCGCTTATTTCGCTGAAGATTATGACTCTAGGCGCAGGTAGAAAATCCATAATGGTCGCTTATTTCGCTGAAGATTATGACTCTAGGCGCAGGTAGAAAATCCATAATGGTCGCTTATTTCACTGAAGATTATGACTCTAGGCGCAGGTAGAAAATCCATAATGGTCGCTTATTTCACTGAAGATTATGACTCTAGGCGCAGGTAGAAAATCCATAATGGTCGCTTATTTCACTGAAGATTATGACTCTATGCGCAGGTAGAAAATCCATAATGGTCGCTTATTTCACTGAAGATTATGACTCTAGGCGCAGGTAGAAAATCCATAATGGTCGCTTATTTCGCTGAAGATTATGACTCTAGGCGCAGGTAGAAAATCCATAATGGTCGCTTATTTCACTGGTCACTTTTTTCGCGACACCAAATAATACTGCTACCATAAATAGCAAATTACCACCACAATTAAACCAGGTATCGATTATCTCAAACCGATGGTATTTTAGTAAAGCACAAACAGCCTTTATGTTTAGAAAATGGGAAAAGGTTGCTTATGTAACACAAAAGCCTAGAAGTGAGAATGAGGTTGATTACAGTGGAACCTAATTGAATGACGTCACTAGGGTGAGTCATACATACCGTGTACAAAGGTGTTTCGACCTTATTGTTTTCCATTTCAATGCAATTGCTAATTACTGGACAAAGGCATGTTTGTGTTGAAAATAAAAAAAGGGCTAGGCCGACAATCGATATTTTTTGTATCACTCGTGTTCACAGAAAACGCATTTAAAGCCGGAAAAATATCGATGAGCTTGTTGTTAAAACGTCCGAGAACTGGAAACACAAACAACTGATCCTACGTTTTCCTGTTTCCTAATTCTGAGCTGCCTGAAAATCGGAATCAGAATTTAAAGACAAAATGTATACTACTTTGTACTTAAATTACTTTTAATAACAAATAACTGCAAGACTGAAAAAAACAGATATCTTTCTTTCTATGCCCCCCCCCCCCCCGTTAGACGATAGCCTGTGTGTTTATGTTTACTTCTGACATAAAACCCTCACCCCTAACTGTCCATTATTATTCCCTCTCCTAATTAGGACCCGCAGAAGAACGAGAACAAGGATCAGCATACAAGGAGACAAGGTGGATTACGGTAAGGTCCGCAGAAGAACGAAAACAAGGATCAGCATACAAGGGGACAAGGTGGATTACGGTAAGGTCCGCAGAAGAACGAGAACAAGGATCAGCATACAAGGAGACAAGGTGGATTACGGTAAGGTCCGCAGAAGAACGAGAACAAGGATCAGCATACAAGGGGACAAGGTGGATTACGGTAAGGTCCGCAGAAGAACGAGAACAAGGATCAGCATACAAGGAGACAAGGTGGATTACGGTAAGGTCCGCAGAAGAACGAGAACAAGGATCAGCATACAAGGGGACAAGGTAGATTACGGTAAGGTCCGCAGAAGAACGAGAACAAGGATCAGCATACAAGGAGACAAGGTGGATTACGGTAAGGTCCGCAGAAGAACGAGAACAAGGATCAGCATACAAGGAGACAAGGTGGATTACGGTAAGGTCCGCAGAAGAACGAGAACAAGGATCAGCATACAAGGAGACAAGGTGGATTACGGTAAGTTCCGCAGAAGAACGAGAACAAGGATCAGCATACAAGGAGACAAGGTGGATTACGGTAAGGTCCGCAGAAGAACGAGAACAAGGATCAGCATACAAGGAGACAAGGTGGATTACGGTAAGGTCCGCAGAAGAACGAGAACAAGGATCAGCATACAAGGAGACAAGGTGGATTACGGTAAGGTCCGCAGAAGAACAAGAACAAGGATCAGCATACAAGGAGACAAGGTGGATTACGGTAAGGTCCGCAGAAGAACGAGAACAAGGATCAGCATACAAGGAGACAAGGTGGATTACGGTAAGGTCCGCAGAAGAACGAGAACAAGGATCAGCATACAAGGAGACAAGGTGGATTACGGTAAGGTCCGCAGAAGAACGAGAACAAGGATCAGCATACAAGGGGACAAGGTGGATTACGGTAAGGTCCGCAGAAGAACGAGAACAAGGATCAGCATACAAGGGGACAAGGTGGATTACGGTAAGGTCCGCAGAAGAACGAGAACAAGGATCAGCATTCAAGGGGACAAGGTGGATTACGGTAAGGTCCGCAAAAGAACGAGAATAAGGATCAGCATACAAGGGGACAAGGTGGATTACGGTAAGGTCCGCAGAAGAACGAGAATAAGGATCAGCATACAAGGGGACAAGGTGGATTACGGTAAGGTCCGCAGAAGAACGAGAATAAGGATCAGCATACAAGGGAACAAGGTGGATTACGGTAAGGTCCGCAGAAGAACGAGAATAAGGATCAGCATACAAGGGGACAAGGTGGATTACGGTAAGGTCCGCAGAAGAACGAGAACAAGGATCAGCATACAAGGGGACAAGGTGGATTACGGTAAGGTCCGCAGAAGAACGAGAACAAGGATCAGCATACAAGGGGACAAGGTGGATTACGGTAAGGTCCGCAGAAGAACGAGAACAAGGATCAGCATACAAGGGGACAAGGTGGATTACGGTAAGGTCCGCAGAAGAACGAGAATAAGGATCAGCATACAAGGGGACAAGGTGGATTACGGTAAGGTCCGCAGAAGAACGAGAATAAGGATCAGCATACAAGGGGACAAGGTGGATTACGGTAAGGTCCGCAGAAGAACGAGAACAAGGATCACTTGGTAGTAATTCAGTGGGTTGGCTACGTTCGCTTGGAATGTATGTAGGAAAGATATGGTACATTTGCTGGTGATCACTTGGTAGTAATTCGGTAGGTTGGCGACGTTCGTGTAGGAAGCATGATGTCAATTACGTGGGACTCGTCTGCTTCGGGTGGATAGAGACACTTTCCTTTGTCCTTAAGTATCTACCCTTGATATAGTGCGTGCGGAATAGTTTGGTGTGTGTGGCTCCCACTAAATTCCCCCTACGTGTACAGTCTACTCTAGTTGAAGATGACTGTCGCCTTTAGTAATGCTGACTGGACTGGAGTTATGCGTGCGAGCCCAAACCTTATCGTGTCTGCTGGTGTTGAAAGGAGCGGAGCGCGCATGCGCCAACGAGGCGTCCTGCTACGTGGTGCTCACCATGAAAGACCTTTACCAATGCTTGATTTCAGAACACATTTATCCCAGTGAAGACGGCTTTATATGTAAAACTATAGTGAGTTGAACAGTTAGTAGTTTTCAAATTTACATAAAAACAGTGTAACGAACAGTACAAACCTATTCGTAGCCACGTTCCCTTGGGACAAATTTGGTAACAGTTACTAACAACTTCTTACTTGAATTTTTTATTATTCTTATACATAGAAATAACTATACAAACGTCCTATTTTACTTATTCACGAAATATATAATCTATTAAAGTATTAGTCTATTAAATATATGAATATGTTTACCTTAATTATAATAAACCGCCCATTTTTGTATGACCGTCCTCAAAATCAGCATCAATTTTTATAAATATGAAACGACTGATATGCTATAAATATTTCCTCTATTCCACAGAAGCTCCTCCAACGATAACACGTTGATTCCTAAATCCTCTGAGCGCCCGTGCCCCTGTAGGCTAATGAATTAATTTTTCAACTCGTTCACTATTGTGTATAAAATGGACGGGCGCAAATTGAAAACACCCCTCCTCCGTTAAGAACAAAGCCTCTATTGTCCCAATAGGGAGGTGGGGGAACAAAAACGCCAGCAAAGTAGTTAGGATAAAATACACATTGTTTTCATGTATGATTCAACAACTAAAGTAAATGGGCTCCTTGTGTTATTCAAATCTAAATGCGTAATATAAATTTCACACCTAATGTTAACAGGTTTTGGGGTTAGATTCCTTTCGCTAAAGGTGTCACACTAAGCGGACAACATAAATTTTGGCAGTTAAGTATGCAGCATGTACTTTAATACGCAATTCAAGTTGTTGCAGTTAAGTTCTGTCTATGGATGGAACTGATAAGATTACATTACGTAAGAGACTTCAGGACATGAAATAGAAAACCATATTTTATAGACTATAATACCAATACAAATATAAGCAGCAAAATATTAGAAGGAGATACATCACCAAGTCTAAACACAAAGTGACAATGTTAATGCCATTTTACTTAGAGTTAAATCAAAACGTAAATCACTTGTTTGTAGTGGTAGCATGTATATTTTGTCTAGAGGAACCAACATCCCCGCATCCTAACCTCTTCAAGGAATATTATCGACAGTCTTTCCAACGTCCATACTCGTACTATAATAGCAGATATGGCCAAAATAAGAAATGAGGAGCTTCTAGCCTCCAAAGGCCCGTTGGCCAGAACCCCACCCCGTATAGAAGCGGTCATCATATATTGGTTACTGACATTTCATGACTACCTCCAGAATCATCTCCACCGAATCGGCGTAGTGGAAGACCCCCCACGCCCCTCTACCACAAAGGTGAATCGGCGTAGTGGAAGACCCCCCCACGCCCCTCTACCACAAAGGTGAATCGGCGTAGTGGAAGACCCCCCCACGCCCCTCTACCACAAAGGTGAATCGGCGTAGTGGAAGACCCCCCCACGCCCCTCTACCACAAAGGTGAATCGGCGTAGTGGAAGACCCCCCCACGCCCCTCTACCACAAAGGTGAATCGGCGTAGTGGAAGACCCCCCCAACGCCCCCTCTACCACAAAGGTGAACACCTTACCTCTCCAGCTCTCCTGCTTTACCCGGCCGGAACACTATCACAACCACCTTAAAGCAAAACATTTTGTTTGACGCAAGGAGAGTACGCAAACAATATTATACGAACATTGAGTGCTACTGGGGTGGAGTTACGAGGAGCATTCTATGGAAGCCTTTAGTGTTGGAGTTACGATTCAAAATCACAAGTTGTCACTCTCAGGCCCCATAGTTCAAGATTTAGGCTTGTTTGGGAGGTATGTGGGCAAACAGATTGTACATTTTTGAACACCCATGAAAAATAATTAGTTTCTAACTTAACATAAATAGAATAATAACATACGTAATACAACGAACAAGAAAAATAATTAGTTTCTAACTTAACATAAATAGAATAATAACATACATAATACAACGAACAAGAAAAATATATAGTTTTGGATTATAAAAACCTGAATGTTTTTAAAATTTTAATTTTCCAAGAACGACTGTCGTTACTAAAATAAATTACACGATTTTGAAATTAAACCAGTAAAAGTTATTCGTTCTTTAAAGAAAGTGTGCAGCTTGAAATGCAGCAGCGAAAACAAAACAGGTCTCAGCAATTACATCAACCACGTACAAACTAATATTACAGGTCGTGAATAATAAGCAAAAACCTGACAAGTGAGGATTGGAATGGAGGTTTTATAAAAACCTAAGCCTTAAGGTTTCGTCCAGTGTGTTTAGACGGTGTGGAGGGACTACGACCAGGCAGGGCCAAAGGGTCATCAGCTCCCGCACGCTACAACAGCACGTGTTGTATGTCTGGCATGAATAAAACAAAAGGGCAAACTCAGACACAAAGAGAACGGTCGACAATTTCCTGTTTAGACTGAGATGTTCGAGTGGTGATTTGATTTAGCTTACGGCATATAAAACTGAGGGATCAATCAAGTGGATAAAGGAAAAGTTTAGTTCCGATATGCAACTATTATATTATGTATTAACATGTGATTACGTTTATCACGAATCGACCGAAACGTTTCAACATTTATGACGAAATTACTTCACAAGAACCGCGCGGAAATAATTGTTCTTTACATTTCATAAACTGTAGTGTAGGACCATTATTTTGTCATAGCCTAGACCCGTTTCAATCACAAACTCAAATCATCAAATCCCATCATTGGAAAAGTGGTTTTGCCAACAACCCTCATATTACCGGGTTTCAATAAATACCAACCACGTTTCACGAAACCTAACCGCAGTTTTTCTCACAACCCTCAAATTACCTGGTTTCAAATAATGCCAGCCACGTTTCACGAAATCTAACAGCAGCTTTCCTCACAAACCCTCAAATTACCGGGTTTCAATAAATACCAACCACGTTTCACGAAACCTAACCGCAGTATTTCTCACAACCCTCAAATTACCTGGTTTCAAATAATGCCAGCCACGTTTCACGAAATCTAACAGCAGCTTCCCTCACAACCCTCAAATTACCGGGTTTCAAATAATACCAACCATGTTTCACGAAACCTAACCGCAGTATTTCTCACAACCCTCAAATTACCTGGTTTCAAATAATGCCAGCCACGTTTCACGAAATCTAACAGCAGCTTCCCTCACAACCCTCAAATTACCGGGTTTCAAATAATGCCAGCCACGTTTCACTAAACATAACAGCAGTTTTCCTCACAACCCTCAAATTACCGGGTTTCAAATAATGCCAGCCACGTTTCACTAAACCTAAACGCAGTTTTTCTCACAAACCCTCAAATTACCGGGTTTCAAATAATGCCAGCCACGTTTCACGAAACCTAAACGCAGTTTTTGTCACAACCCTCAAATTACCGGGTTTCAAATAATGCCAGCCACGTTTCACTAAACATAACAGCAGTTTTCCTCACAACCCTCAAATTACCGGGTTTCAAATAATGCCAGCCACGTTTCACTAAACCTAAGCGCATTTTTCTCACAACCCTCAAATTACCGGGTTTCAAATAATGCCAGCCACGTTTCACTAAACATAACAGCAGTTTTCCTCACAACCCTCAAATTACCGGGTTTCAAATAATGCCAGCCACGTTTCACTAAACCTAAACGCAGTTTTTCTCACAAACCCTCAAATTACCGGGTTTCAAATAATGCCAGCCACGTTTCACTAAACATAACAGCAGTTTTCCTCACAACCCTCAAATTACCGGGTTTCAAATAATGCCAGCCACGTTTCACTAAACCTAAACGCAGTTTTTCTCACAAACCCTCAAATTACCGGGTTTCAAATAATGCCAGCCACGTTTCACTAAACCTAAGCGCATTTGTTCTCACAAACCCTCAAATTACAGGGTTTCAAATAATGCCAGCCACGTTTCACTAAACCTAAACGCAGTTTTTCTCACAAACCCTCAAATTACCGGGTTTCAAATAATGCCAGCCACGTTTCACTAAACCTAACAGCAGTTTTCCTCACAACCCTCAAATTACCTGGTTTCAAATAATGCCAGCCATGTTTCACTAAACATAACAGCAGTTTTCCTCACAACCCTCAAATTACCTGGTTTCAAATAATGCCAGCCATGTTTCACGAAACCTAACAGCAGTTTTCCTCACAACCCTCAAATTACCTGGTTACAAATAATGCCAGCCATGTTTCACTAAACATAACAGCAGTTTTCCTCACAACCCTCAAATTACCGGGTTTCAAATAATGCCAGCCACGTTTCACTAAACATAATAGCAGTTTTCCTCACAACCCTCAAATTACCGGGTTTCAAATAATGCCAGCCACGTTTCACTAAACCTAAGCGCATTTTTTCTCACAACCCTCAAATTACCGGGTTTCAAATAATGCCAGCCACGTTTCACTAAACCTAACAGCAGTTTTCCTCACAACCCTCAAATTACCTGGTTTCAAATAATGCCAGCCATGTTTCACTAAACATAACAGCAGTTTTCCTCACAAGCCTCAAATTACCTGGTTTCAAATAATGCCAGCCATGTTTCACTAAACATAACAGCAGTTTTCCTCACAACCCTCAAATTACCGGGTTTCAAATAATGCCAGCCACGTTTCACTAAACATAACAGCAGTTTTCCTCACAACCCTCAAATTACCGGGTTTCAAATAATGCCAGCCACGTTTCACTAAACCTAAGCGCATTTTTTCTCACAACCCTCAAATTACCGGGTTTCAAATAATGCCAGCCATGTTTCACTAAACATAACAGCAGTTTTCCTCACAACCCTCAAATTACCGGGTTTCAAATAATGCCAGCCACGTTTCACTAAACCTAAACGCAGTTTTTGTCACAACCCTCAAATTACCGGGTTTCAAATAATGCCAGCCACGTTTCACGAAACCTAACAGCAGTTTCTCTCTCAATCCTTAAATTACCGGCTTTCAATTAATGCCAGCCACGTTTCACGAAATCTAACAGCTGTTTCTCTCACAATCCTTAAATTACTGGCTTTCAATTAATGCCAGCCACGTTTCACGAAATCTAACAGCTGTTTCTCTCACAATCCTTAAATTACTGGCTTTCAATTAATGCCAGCCACGTTTCACGAAATCTAACAGCTGTTTCTCTCACAATCCTTAAATTACTGGCTTTCAATTAATGCCAGCCACGTTTCACGAAATCTAACAGCTGTTTCTCTCATAATCCTTAAATTACTGGCTTTCAATTAATGCCAGCCACGTTTCACGAAATCTAACAGCTGTTTCTCTCACAATCCTTAAATTACCGGCTTTCAATTAATGCCAGCCACGTTTCACGAAATCTAACAGCTGTTTCTCTCACAATCCTTAAATTACTGGCTTTCAATTAATGCCAGCCACGTTTCACGAAATCTAACAGCTGTTTCTCTCACAATCCTTAAATTACTGGCTTTCAATTAATGCCAGCCACGTTTCACGAAATCTAACAGCTGTTTCTCTCACAATCCTTAAATTACTGGCTTTCAATTAATGCCAGCCACGTTTCACGAAATCTAACAGCTGTTTCTCTCACAATCCCTAAATTACCGGCTTTCAATTAATGCCAGCCACGTTTCACGAAATCTAACAGCTGTTTCTCTCACAATCCTTAAATTACTGGCTTTCAATTAATGCCAGCCACGTTTCACGAAATCTAACAGCTGTTTCTCTCACAATCCTTAAATTACCGGCTTTCAATTAATGCCAGCCACGTTTCACGAAATCTAACAGCTGTTTCTCTCACAATCCTTAAATTACTGGCTTTCAATTAATGCCAGCCACGTTTCACGAAATCTAACAGCTGTTTCTCTCACAATCCTTAAATTACTGGCTTTCAATTAATGCCAGCCACGTTTCACGAAATCTAACAGCTGTTTCTCTCACAATCCTTAAATTACTGGCTTTCAATTAATGCCAGCCACGTTTCACGAAATCTAACAGCTGTTTCTCCCACATTCCTTAGATTATCAGCTTGTAATTAAAGCCAGATACAAACGATGTGCCGGGTTATTACATATGGCTAATGTTATTGGTAAGAGTTCTTATAACATTCTTATTATATCCAAGAGTATCAATCTGAAGAATTGAGTAGACGTATATAATATCAGAGTAAACATTTTCAACATGACTTCATAACACGCAAGTCCAAATGGGAACGTTAACTGACCCCCTGTTTTATCTAAACAAACCTTTTACGTTTTCAGGGTAGCGAACACATAGCTCCAGGTTACACTACATCAACGAATGCAGAATTCCTGCTGGTGGGCGGAGGTCTAGATTTGAAATTCCGGCCGAAGTGGGAGCTCATAACCCCAAGGTAAAATTTTGAAAATTATAATGCATTTTATACCATTCTGACATTTAAAGTTAGGCACGTCGTAATATTTATTTCTGAAATAAGGATAAATGCTTGCAAGAAATAACATCTTAAAAGCAAACTTTTCATTTTTAAAAACAAAAAAAAGTTTCACTATACAAATAAATATTGAATCCGCAATTTTTTAAAAAAATAGTTCGTTAAGAATATTATTCTCTGTTATAGCGTTTTTCTTTTTTCCTCTTATTTTTTAAAATTTTTTTTTTTTAAATTTTAAGGCGAAAAATCAATTATGGCTATCATTGCCTGGTTGAAGTCAGCGATTTTCTAATGGATATATAAGCCATAGCAAATCTGTTTAGGCGCTTCAGCATTTCTCAAATATTTTGATATCGTCAAAAAAGTTAAGTGTAAGTCGCGAGATGTAGCAAGAGACGTGGCTAGCACTGACCTACATGACATTTAGAATAATGGGGGTGTTCGCATATTCAGTGTTTGTTGAACTTCGCAACATACATATCGGTCCGACACAACCACTTTGCCTAGGTGCGAGAGAAGTGCAGACCGCTGCTCGGCCATCCCCTCCTGCACATCTCCCTTGCTATATCTCGTGAGCTATTGAAGTGTTTTACTTCCTATATTGTACGCATTTCTATTATCAGATCTCAGTTGACTGTCAATTAGTCTTATATAAGTCATCTTAAAGTCTATATATTTGAATTCCTTTAAAACTAGTTTAAAACTAATAAATGTCATTAGTTACAAAGCTGGCCAACTTAATATAAATTGTTTAGCCTTTAAGATATTACAAAAAAATTTGTATCCCTTCTGAGAGAGGCCTTAACTTCAAAACCCCTTCGCTGTGGTCCAGATACTCCACATTTTAATTTAGGTATTATACATGATTCGAAACTAGTAAAATATCTTCAATTTTTCAATTTCTTCTATTAGTTTACACTTTCCATATACATATTTACATACCTTGTTCAAAATTTGCAATCGTTAATAAAATACTTTTTATTCATACACCCAAGTTCTAGTACATTTTTTTAAACGTATAGTGAATGGATGATACTTGATGCTGTTTTTTTAAAATAATTTATTCATTAAATTTAGGTGTCCACGACATAAGACTGACTTAAGCGATCTTAAAACAGCCAAACATTACTACCGTTATATTAAAATGAATTAATTTTAGTTTTATATAGAAAAAATATTTTTCACAAAAGGTACAAAGTATTCAATATAGTTATTTCCTCCCATTTGGCTTAAAGTAAGTGATAACATATGATTTCATAAAAAAATCTGATTTTATGTATAGGTGACGTGGTAGAACAGCTGTTTTAAGGCATACGTTCTTAATTTATTTATATTCATTGTAATTATTTAATAAAAAGAAACTAAAATATAATTTGTCTTTGTTGACCCAAGTAGGCAATAAGAATAATTTTGTTGTTGTTTATATTACTTGTTTCTTATCAATCCTAGCCTAAAACCACCTTCAACAAAGACCTAATAGTTATGTTATAATGTAGGCTAACTTACTACTATATTTCCTTGTGCTCTGTAAAATTAACGGGTTTGACTAACCCGACGTAGTTTAATATTGCCACCTGGTTTTGTGCGCTGGCTACCGTCTCTCGTTCGGCGACAAACCACTTAACATCCATTACGAGTGAAGTAATTTTTACCATAAAGTTTAGCGTTTTGTGCGACGATGTGCGACTTTATATGGGACAAAATTAGGAGAAAATAAGATTAAAGTGAAATGAGTTTAAAAAAATTTTAATCAGCGCCAGGTTTTAATATTTTTCTACAGGCTCTCCTCTCCGTCAGCTGTTAAAACTTTTTATTTCAGTATTATTTACGACTACTTTGTTTCAAAAACGATCAAAACAAATTGTTGATTCAGCCAAGTAATGGAACTTAGTGGCGGCTGGTGCCTAAAACCTATGGAGGTTGATGACTGTAAAGTGATACTTTTATTTTATTTAAAGTAAAAAAATAAAAATCGTAAAAACTTCAAGGTCTGGTATAGGGATTACAGATAGTTTAATACTTTGTAATTTATTTTAATGAAGAAAATATATTGGAATTTTTAATATGATTTTTGCTTATTTAAGACAGCGGATCTCATGTCATGGGTTTATTTATTATCAAACTAATCTCAATCCATTCTTAACGTCGAATTTTAACAATCTCGGAACGGAGCGGAGATGTATCTCCTCTGACGGAGCCAATCATACCCGAACACTCCCGAGGTAGGCCGTGTGCAACCCAAGAAGCCTTATGGCGCTGCCAAGCTGTTTCAGTCTGTCTGAACCTTATAATGCTTTTTGCCCATAATAAAAAGACACATAAAGACCTTTCCACAGCTGATAGTTTCACGATACATTTAAAATGTTAAACATAAATTAAGCTCGATGTTTAAAATTTGGAGTGAAATTAATTACAACTTTAATAATGCGCGTAAACAAGTGACGCAGGGGATACAAACACACAGAAAACACTTGTGAACACTTTTACATTTAGTCCTGAAATACAAACTAACAATATTTCGAAAACGTGTGGTTACAGTAAAGCTACAGATGTTTTTGCAGCTGAGCTATGTCTGAACGGACTAAAATTAAATGCGATTAAAAGACAATTAAATGTACAATGATTACAAAACACAAGGCAAAACAAACGATTAAAAGAAGCAATAAAATGGTAAGAATAGAAGTAGGCCTACAAGAAACATTAGAAAGTAACAAGTTATTTTAGCAAGACACAAAATACTAAGACTTATTATAAATAAGTTTTGATGACGCACAAGATCACGTGACATAGGCAAAGGCAGTGGCATCGACCATGAACAGCTATAACTTCACACAACATATCTGTTTCGAATTGTATATTGCAATAGTAGTAGCCTAACATGACTCATAGAGTACCCAATTTTAGCCACATCTGGCTTATGGCGCACAATTAGTTAGAAACAGGTCGTGTACAGCAACCTTAGTTATCTGTGAATTATTATACTTCTAAATAAATATTTCTCTAGCACTGATGAACACACCTATTCGAAACGAGTGTTACGCGACCCTCACACTGGCAAAACGTTTGCAGAAAATTTGAAGAGGCCATTTTTGTAGAAATATATTAAAAATTTGAGGAGAAATATTGCGCATAAAAAAAATCAATATTTTTTTGTAGCGTTTAAAGGTTTGCTGAAAGTATAGAAAATGTTTTCGGACACTGACATATTTTTCAACATTTTTTGTAGCGTTAAAGGTTTGTTGAAAGTTTAGAAAATGTTTTCGGACACTGACATATTTTTCAACATTTTTTGTAGCGTTAAAGGGTTGCTGAAAGTTTAGAAAATGTTTTCGGAAACTGACATATTTTTCAACATTTTTTGTAGCGTTAAAAGTTTGCTGAATGTTTAGAAAATGTTTTCGGACACTGACATATTTTTCAACATTTCTTTTAGCGTTAAAGGTTTGCTGAAAGTTTAGAAAATGTTTTCGGACACTGACATAGCGTTAAAAGTTTGCTGAATGTTTAGAAAATGTTTTCGGACACTGACATATTTTTCAACATTTCTTTTAGCGTTAAAGGTTTGCTGAAAGTTTAGAAAATGTTTTCGGACACTGACATAGCGTTAAAAGTTTGCTGAATGTTTAGAAAATGTTTTCGGACACTGACATATTTTTCAACATTTCTTTTAGCGTTAAAGGTTTGCTGAAAGTTTAGAAAATGTTTTCGGACACTGACATATTTTTCGACATTTTTTGTAGTGTTAAGGGTTTGCTGAAAGTTTAGAAATTATTTCGGACACTTACATATTTTAGAGTGTTCAATTTAAGTAATTTAATTGTATTTAGTAACTTATGAATAAACAATGTAAAAAAACATTTTCCAAGTCCATCCCTAATTTGAGTCTACATAAAAAATTCAATATTAGTCACTTTTTATTATTAAATAATTACAATTATTATTATTAATGTGTATACAAATGACAGCATCACAATATCAAGTGGCAAAATAGAAAGCGAAATTAATTATTAAAATTATTTTATTATATTCAATTGATTAAATTATTACTTGAAAAAAACAGTGTAAACATCAGCTGTCATCCGCTGCAAATTTAAATACGTTCAAAAAAACGTATTTGAATTTGAATGGATTAGTAAGAAGTACTTTATTAGCGAATGAAAATTTCAAAAAGATACATAAATAAATGTGTAGGGAGGGTGTGAACGAACAGAAATAATTGAACAATCGGAGGTTGGTACAATCTTTGTCAAGTACTATAGAATTACGATTCGTAAGCTAACCGATTGCTCAAGCGAAGTAGCTTTCTCGCAACAACATACACGATGTTAACACGTACGTGGTTAGCTTATGTTATAACAGCTAATTTTACACCTTATTAAACCTAATGCAACCGCTTAATTTACAGGTAAATTATAATCCTGCTGACATATTTACTATGTAGCATTTAAACATGAAATACATTGGAGTTCATACAGTAAATATTCAGTTGCCAATTAGTTGTTATAAATTATACTTTTGATGAAGTCAGCCAATTGAAACACTTAAATTTAGATTTGCTATAAAAAGGAAGGACTACGTAATACAGACAATTAAAATATTGTGATTGCAGTTTATAATTATTGTCAATCACTAGTCGTTCGACCAAGTCAATTACTACTTAGGTCAAAACAGAAAAATCTTATTCCAGTTACTTTTTAATAAATAATTACAATTAATATAAATACAGTTACATAACCAGCTGTTTAAAAAAAATAAAATCAGCTGTTTAGTGAAATTATGTTATCACTTATTTTACGCCTACGCCAAGTGGGACGAAGTAACGATGTTGCATACCTTGCCCCGTTTGTGAAACGTTGTTCTCCCGTATAAAACAAAAATGATTTAATTAAATTTAGTCTGAATAGTGAATTAATATTTGAAAAGAAAACTGTATTAATATCAAGTGTCGTGTACTACAAGTTTTAAAAAATAGTATTTAATATATGTAAGGAGAGTGTGAACTAATAGAAGGAATTGAATAAGTGTTATATATCTAGAACAGCAGTCCCTAAACATACGTTTCAGCGGCCACCTTGTTGCATTCTATGTCGACAACACATTAACCACCGAAAGTTTACAAACTTGTGACAATATCTGGTACAATAGTTTGTTTCACTGAACGTATCGTGCCATAAAGCCTTACTAACTCGGGCACGAAAACTAATTAGCCTGCGATCAAACTGTCCGAGCGCTCCTTCGTTAAAGGCGATAATGGAAATTGAGTTATAAGCGGTCCAGAGCGATGCAAGTTGGACTGGCCTTGTAATTACGCTAATAATGTTAGCGCTATTATAACCACAAGACTCGGGGTGCGTGGACGCCGATCGCGGTCAATATGGTGAGCGGGCGACGGAAATAGACGTGTTGACAGAGAAAGTAGTAACAGAGCGGCTTCGGCTTATTTACAGAAAAATGAGTGTCAGGAAAATGAGAATGGGCTTTGAAAGCACGCAGTTTTCTTAGTTTTATTTGCAGAATTGGAAAAACCATAACAGCAATAATTGCTTACTACAAACTGAAGATAAGAAAATTACCAACAACTAAATAATTATCAATTTATCAATACATGTTTGAGGAATACTTTTATTTGTATTTGTATTTATTTATATTATCAACTACTAATTAAAAGGACAAGTAATATAAATACACACAAAACTTTAAATCAATTCCTACTTAGATCAGCAAAGAAAAACTTATTTTAATTACTTTTTAATAATTACAATTCATATAAATAAAGTAACAAAGTAACATAACCTATGTTACTGTACCTATAACACAAAATCAGCTGTATTATGAAATCATATGTTGTCACTTATTTTAACCCAAATGGGACGAAATAACTATATTGCATACCTTGCCCCTTTTGTGAACATTTCCCCCTCCTATATAACACTAAAATAATTCATTATTAAATTAATTTGAAAAAACAGTATTCACATCAAGTGCCATCCACTAAAAGTTTAACGAAATGTATTTGAACTCGAGTGGATGAATAAATAATATTTTAAATAGATTGAAAATTTAAACGATATATATATATATATATATATATATATATATATATATATATATATATATATATGCCTATATAAGAAGAATTTTAAATTTATAAAAGGCATTGAAAAAATCTCGTGGAAAATATTATTAAAAACAAAGTAACTATTTCCATCCATTAAAAACAGTTTTAACTATGGTGATAAAGCAATCTTCTTGAACACTTCTTATGGCTATCTAAGAATAAGAAGAACAAAATGGTAGTAACAGAAGTAACGGATAAAATATAATTAAGCAAGGCGCATTTGAAGAAGGCGATAATACACGACCAACTGTCACATCATCCTGTAAATGCACTACAAACTGACCGTATTAAATGAGAATAATCTGGTGCATTATATATAGGTCTACATTACAAGAGCAATTGTTCGGTCCCAAAACAACAATGAAAATGTCCCTAGATATGGTAGTATGTGAACGCAGATTTTGTAAAACAATCCTGGCTATATATATATATATATATATCGCAATATGTTTTCTTGTGTATTAATAAAGAACAAAAGTCAAAATACAAATACAAGAATTATATTTGAATTTACAATTGTAAATTCAAATATAATTCTTGTATTTGTATTTTGACTTTTGTTCTTTATATATATAGTAAGATGCATTTTATTGCCAAAATCAAAGAGGAAGAGCTAACGCACATCATAATGACCTTAGAGGGAGTTATAGAAAATCACATCAGAAGCCGGATATTTTGGACCGGAAATACTAAAAAACATGAAGTAACAGTAAATGTTACGGATTTCTAGTTTATCGTTTAGATGTCATCAATAGAAATCATTTAAACCTTATTTAGGCTACACAGCCATAGTCCATACAATATCCAACAAGGGCACGAGATATTGTAGTCCTAAGAGTTTTCTGGATAAAATTCTCTCGATAAGAGCACTGCAACGAACCACTAAACGGGCAAATAAAAGACCCAAAAATCCAACACTTTTCTTGTTTTGAAACCGCATCCTGGCAAGATAGGATACATTCCTTTTGGCGATACGTAGTCTTCAAGTCTCAAACTGGAAACCTGTATTTACGAAACACGTCTACAAAATGTAAATGATTAATTGAATGGATCGTTTAACTGCTTCTATACTTCCAGGAGCCTTATATGAAAATCGTCCAGAAAGACCGGCGACGTGTAACACACGGCATTGTAAATGTCAACGGCGAACACGGGCATGGTAAGTGTCAACTGCAAACACGGGCATGGTAAGTGTCAACGGCGAACACGGGCATGGTAAGTGTCAACTGCAAACACGGGCATGGTAAGTGTCAACGGCGAACACGGGCGTGGTAAGTGTCAACGGCGAACACGGGCATGGTAAGTGTCAATGGCGAACACGGGCATGGTAAGTGTCAACGGCGAACACGGGCATGGTAAGTGTCAACGGCGAACACGGGCATGGTAAGTGTCAACGGCGAACACGGGCATGGTAAGTGTCAACGGCGAACACGGGCATGGTAAGTGTCAACGGCGAACACGGCCATGGTAGGTGTCAACGGCGAACACGGGCATGGTAAGTGTCAACGGCGAACACGGGCATGGTAAGTGTCAACGGCGAACACGGGCATGGTAAGTGTCAACGGCGAACACGGGCATGGTATGTGTCAACGGCGAACACGGTCATGGTATGTGTCAACGGCGAACACGGGCATGGTAAGTGCCAACGGCGAACACGGTCATGGTAAGTGCCAACGGCGAACACGGGCATGGTATGTGTCAACGGCGAACACGGGCATGGTATGTGTCAACGGCGAACACGGTCATGGTAAGTGTCAACGGCGAACACGGTCATGGTAAGTGTCAACGGCGAACACGGGCATGGTAAGTGTCAACGGCGAACACGGGCATGGTAAGTGTCAACGGCGAACACGGTCATGGTAAGTGTCAACGGCGAACACGGGCATGGTATGTGTCAACGGCGAACACGGGCATGGTAAGTATATTACTTATTACACTTTTGCTATTACTCGCGGCAAGTCTTTTTGTTAATTAAGGGTTGTTAAATTGTTAACTTACACTTGGAGGAAACGTTTTCGTCTTACGACAGTTCGAAGGAACTCCTGTTTGTCATTGTTTTGCCTTCATCAAGTTTGAGTAAAGGAACTCCTATTTGTCTTTGTTTTGCCTTTATCAAGTTAACTCCGGTTCCTCTTTGTTTTACCTTTTTCAAGTTCGAGTAAAGGAACTCCTGTTTGTCTTTGTTTTGCCTTTTTCAAGTTCGAGTAAAGGAATTCCTATTTGTCTTTGTTTTGCCTTTATCAAGTTAACTCCGGTTTCTCTTTGTTTTGCCTTTTTCAAGTTCGAGTAAAGGAACTCCTGTTTGTCTTTGTTTTACCTTTATCAAGTTTTAGTAAAGGAACTCCTGTTTCTTTGTTTTGCCTTGATCAAGTTTGAGTAAAAGAACTCCTGTTTACCCATGTTTTGTCTTATCAAGTTTGAGTAGGACAACGCCTGTTCATTGTTGTGTAATTTGATATTTATTCCTAGGTTTTAGGTTTTAATTCAGTTATCAAATAGATAATTGTGTAAATAAGAAACCTATATTTGTAACTTCCATCGGACTCGCAGAACCCACCTAGACCTGGTGACATTCATCCTCCAGTGAGCTGCCTATATTGCGCATGCGCGTAAGAATCAGGGTAGGTTACTCATGTACCGAGCTGATAAGCTTTCCATTGAAACTCTGGAGACAGTGAAATGAAACGGTAAGGTAAGTAACGATAGATACACGTGTTGAATGAAAAAATCCGTCGAGAAAGAAACCCTGCCCCTCCTTTTATCGAATGTTAAATGTTTTTATGCCCAATACTACACCACTTACCATTGCCTACCAATCCTAAGCCTTCATTTCCCCCTTGTCTTCCTAAAACGAAAAAAAGTTATCATCGCCTTTCACATAGCTTAAAACCATAACTATTCCACAAATACATAACATTTATTAATGGTGATTAGTGGTACCCATTTCGTCGAAAAAGAAATAATTCCGTAGAAACGAAGCGTGCCATCCGAGCCATGATAAGCCTCCTATACTATGTCCATAATCCTACTCTAAACTCATCCCTGTACCTAGGTTTACAAGCGTTGTTGGCCTTTAAAAACTCTAACCTCCACTAAGAAGATTTTAAAAATCACAAAATCACTCTGTTTTTAAAAATATTTCCGAATCAAAGAATTGAAGCCTGTAACAAATACGTAAAACTTTACTTACGTTAAACAAATTCGGCGCCATTCCAGTAAAGCGGTGAGTTACTGTTTGTGCACTACAGTGTATTGCGGCGCCGGTGCGAATTTTCGCCATGTCGGCCGGTCATGTTTACAGTTACCTATTGAATATTCATGTCTGGCGATACGTTTGGCAACGTCGCAACACAGCATACTATGATACCTCGCGATTATTCTGTATGTTACACTTCTAATACACGTTGTACTTAATGAAAGCAAGCGCATTAAGTGTCGTATTAGTTTCTGACACTATAAACTCAGTAAAGTTAGTATATAGCACACTATAAGGCGTTATCCAATGACGACGTCTGTAAGAGAACGGATGTGACGTGGATTGATATGATTGGCGCTGTATTTCCTTGGGAAGTTTTAAAAACACGAATGTTTCTTATAGTAAATCAAAGTAACGGTATGAAGACGGTTTTTGACTTCAAAAAACCACAAGCTGCATAGTCAGGGGCGCACAGCCAGTGATATCGCCTACGCAGGATGACGTTTTGCGAATATATGTTTGAATAAAGCAACAGGTGGTAAGGTTGCGTACCTGGAATATGTCATTTCCTTTCGGGGCCATAGAGAGGAGGCTACCCGTTATCCCCTTGTAAGAAGAATAGATCGAAGTGGGTGTACCAGAGGATTATCCCCTGGTACTAGGAATAGAGGAAACATGGCCTTATGGGTGAAATGACGCTACACTTGTCTATTGTTACACTGCCTTATAAGAAGAATAGATCGAAGTGGGTGTATCAGAGGATTATCCCCTGGTACTAGGAATAGAGGAAACATGGCCTTATGGGCGAAGTGACGCTACACTTGTCTATCGTTACACTGCCTTATAAGAAGAATAGATTGAAGTGGGTGTACCAGAGGATCATCCCCTGGTACTAGGAATAGAGGAAACATGGCCTTATGGGTGAAGTGACGGTACACTTGTCTATCGTTACACTGCCTTATATGAAGAATAGATCGAAGTGGGTGTACCAGAGGATCATCCCCTGGTACTAGGAATAGAGGAAACATGGCCTTATGGGTGAAGTGACGGTACACTTGTCTATCGTTACACTGCCTTATAAGAAGAATAGATCGAAGTGGGTGTACCAGAGGATCATCCCATGGTACTAGGAATAGAGGAAACATGGCCTTATGGGTGAAGTGACGGTACACTTGTCTATCGTTACACTGCCTTATAAGAAGAATAGATCGAAGTGGGTGTACCAGAGGATCATCCCCTGGTACTAGGAATAGAGGAAACATGGCCTTATGGGTGAAGTGACGGTACACTTGTCTATCGTTACACTGCCTTATAAGAAGAATAGATCAAAGTGGGTGTACCAGAGGATCATCCCCTGGTACTAGGAATAGAGGAATCATGGCCTTATGGGTGAAGTGACGGTACACTTGTCTATCGTTACACTGCCTTATAAGAAGAATAGATCGAAGTGGGTGTACCAGAGGATCATCCCCTGGTACTAGGAATAGAGGAATCATGGCCTTATGGGTGAAGTGACGGTACACTTGTCTATCGTTACACTGCCTTATAAGAAGAATAGATCGAAGTGGGTGTACCAGAGGATCATCCCCTGGTACTAGGAATAGAGGAAACATGGCCTTATGGGTGAAGTGACGGTACACTTGTCTATCGTTACACTGCCTTATAAGAAGAATAGATCGAAGTGGGTGTACCAGAGGATCATCCCCTGGTACTAGGAATAGAGGAATCATGGCCTTATGGGTGAAGTGACGGTACACTTGTCTATCGTTACACTGCCTTATAAGAAGAATAGATCGAAGTGGGTGTACCAGAGGATCATCCCCTGGTACTAGGAATAGAGGAATCATGGCCTTATGGGTGAAGTGACGGTACACTTGTCTATCGTTACACTGCCTTATAAGAAGAATAGATCGAAGTGGGTGTACCAGAGGATCATCCCCTGGTACTAGGAATAGAGGAAACATGGCCTTATGGGTGAAGTGACGGTACACTTGTCTATCGTTACACTGCCTTATAAGAAGAATAGATCGAAGTGGGTGTACCAGAGGATCATCCCCTGGTACTAGGAATAGAGGAATCATGGCCTTATGGGTGAAGTGACGGTACACTTGTCTATCGTTACACTGCCTTATAAGAAGAATAGATCGAAGTGGGTGTACCAGAGGATCATCCCCTGGTACTAGGAATAGAGGAATCATGGCCTTATGGGTGAAGTGACGCTACACTTGTCTATCGTTACACTGCCTTATATGAAGAATAGATCGAAGTGGGTGTACCAGAGGATCATCCCCTGGTACTAGGAATAGAGGAAACATGGCCTTATGGGTGAAGTGACGGTACATTTGTCTATCGTTACACTGCCTTATAAGAAGAAAAGATCGAAGTGGGTGTACCAGAGGATCATCCCCTGGTACTAGGAATAGAGGAAACATGGCCTTATGGGTGAAGTGACGCTACACTTGTCTATCGTTACACTGCCTTATAAGAAGAAAAGATCGAAGTGGGTGTACCAGAGGATCATCCCCTGGTACTAGGAATAGAGGAAACATGGCCTTATGGGTGAAGTGACGGTACACTTGTCTATCGTTACACTGCCTTATAAGAAGAATAGATCGAAGTGGGTGTACCAGAGGATCATCCCCTGGTACTAGGAATAGAGGAATCATGGCCTTATGGGTGAAGTGACGCTACACTTGTCTATCGTTACACTGCCTTATATGAAGAATAGATCGAAGTGGGTGTACCAGAGGATCATCCCCTGGTACTAGGAATAGAGGAAACATGGCCTTATGGGTGAAGTGACGCTACACTTGTCTATCGTTACACTGCCTTATATGAAGAATAGATCGAAGTGGGTGTACCTGAGGATCATCCCCTGGTACTAGGAATAGAGGAAACATGGCCTTATGGGTGAAGTGACGCTACACTTGTCTATCGTTACACTGCCTTATAAGAAGAATAGATCGAAGTGGGTGTACCTGAGGATCATCCCCTGGTACTAGGAATAGAGGAAACATGGCCTTATGGGTGAAGTGACGGTACATTTGTCTATCGTTACACTGCCTTATAAGAAGAAAAGATCGAAGTGGGTGTACCAGAGGATCATCCCCTGGTACTAGGAATAGAGGAAACATGGCCTTATGGGTGAAGTGACGCTACACTTGTCTATCGTTACACTGCCTTATAAGAAGAAAAGATCGAAGTGGGTGTACCAGAGGATCATCCCCTGGTACTAGGAATAGAGGAAACATGGCCTTATGGGTGAAGTGACGGTACACTTGTCTATCGTTACACTGCCTTATAAGAAGAATAGATCGAAGTGGGTGTACCAGAGGATCATCCCCTGGTACTAGGAATAGAGGAATCATGGCCTTATGGGTGAAGTGACGGTACACTTGTCTATCGTTACACTGCCTTATAAGAAGAATAGATCGAAGTGGGTGTACCAGAGGATCATCCCCTGGTACTAGGAATAGAGGAATCATGGCCTTATGGGTGAAGTGACGGTACACTTGTCTATCGTTACACTGCCTTATAAGAAGAATAAAGAACAGGGGATTGAATAAACTTTAAAAAAAGGTAGACGTAATAATCCCATAATATTCAGGGGATTTTACGGCACTTCTCGGACAGGGCATTTCACCTGGGCAAGACTTTCTTTTGGAAGCTTGTAGTATGGGTTAATTACCGCCCCCCATCCATTAAACTTCCTGCCTTGGAGATCCTATAGCAGATGATCTGATCTCACATTCCTACCTGCAGCCAGTGACAGTCGCTGCAACCCTTCCTTCTCTGACTGACTGTCTCCATGAAGGGTGATATAGGATTCAACCTCCGCACCAAAACAAAACTTTTATCTCCTACTAACCAAGAAACAGTTTCACTTTAAACCAAGCATCTGGACTGACTATCGTTGTACATACCTCCCTCCAACATTAATAAATCTGTCACATTAGTTAATTTCTATGAACAATTTTAATTTTTCCTGAGCCCGTTGACTCAGGTTTATTTTACAATTGGTGACAATTTCAACATAAACTTAAAAATAAATAAAATAAGGAAGCTTTTGGTATATATAAAAGTACTAGCATATTGTTCGAAGGGGTGTGTAACAAAACCACCCCTTAACTCTAAAGCTAGACGCCCAATGAATGAAATTCCAAATAGTTTTATTAAACATGGGAATTGTAGACCAGGTAGCAGTCTGTCTGAAAATTCAGATCAAATTAATAAATCACAAAAAATTGACTTTTCCAGAGATTTTAGACCTTAAATATTCGGTACTTCCTAATGAGAGTTATTTTGAAAATGTTATTTTGGAACACTTCCAACTAATCAAATAACCTTTTTGAAATCTATTCACGCACTTGAACAGTGCAGCAATGCAAATATTGCGATTACGTGGCCTTAGAGAATGCTAAAAGGAAAGCAGCTCCTATATCCGGAAATACATTAGCTTTATAAGTACAGTATTTTAAAACAATAGTATTGCGTTATGCATAAGCGGGATCCAGCAGAGAGGAGGTCAACAAGACTGGCATGACTCTTCACTTCCTCCAATAACTTCAGGGATCTCTATACCCTTTCCCACACCTCTCTGAGTTACATGCGTTCCTCCATAAACGGGAATCGAGTGTGTCAGGGTGTCTAGTAAAATAGCTTGAAGAAATTCCCTGAGTTTTCCCTGACTTTTCCAGGGTGTCTAGTAAAATAGCTTGAAGAAATTCCCTGAGTTTTCCCTGACTTTTCTTCTTTTAGATGTCTATAGAAAGCCCAGTTTACATTGGGCCCATCCATTGATATCTGAAGGATCTTGGATAAATCCAGACTTTGAAGAACGAATTGAGTAACTCTTTTGCTTTTGTGTCTGTAAGGAACACAGAACCAAAATATCGACTTTCACTTCATCCGTCTCTGCATCCCAATACCTAACACTCAAATCCATTTGGGCTCTTTGTGATATTTTGTTTAAACTTTCATCAAAGCCAATTACATAGTTAGAATTTGAATTTAATGATGTCACTAACAGGTCTTTAATATAATTTGATAAACCGAATACAACACTATAGGAAATTTTATCTTTCCCCAATCTCATGTTCTGTGCAATGGTGCTATCAGGGAACATCCTTGGAAAGAGGCACACACTACCTTCTGCATTGCGTACAGAAGTGTTGCATTACTAAATTCACGCACCATATAATCTCTGCTTCAGTCACTTCATCTTTTAGTTTATATTTATTCTAAGGAAGGAGGGGAGGTAATGACGACATCTGCATGACGCGCTTTCCCGCTACTGCAATGAAAACTGGAACCTTCCATGTTGAAATAAACAGTGTAAAAATAATCACCGTCAAATAAAACACATACTATCAAGAGTCTAGGCAAATAGCTGGCTACGAATGTTTACACAGCGTTCTGTGTGGTCAGAAACAGACTGAGTTATCTGTTATCCCCACCTGTCCATATGATAACAGAACCACTGCGCACCCCAAGGCCACGGTCCAGGCTAAAACCTCCCAGCTGTACCAACTCGACACGTTCAATATTTATTGACATCATAAGTCCTGAAGTCATAGCAACGGGCTTATCAAATAAATAATGGGCATCTAAATAAAGAAGTGTTATTTCCTGACTGCCCTGCCCCTAAACCGCTGGCTTACAATACCAAATATTCGAGAGCAATGGCCACTAGTTTTGTTTCTAATCAAAATAAATATTTTCCCGATTTTTTAAAATTTTCCCTGACTTTTCCCTGAATTTTCCAGAATGTTAAAATTCCCTGACTTTTCCAGGTTTTCCCGGTTTTCCCTGTCACTAGACACCCTGTGTGTACACTCCTAGAATTAGGTCTACCTTAGTGATTCTACCTGACAGGTGATCCATAATTTTTCCCAATATACCAAGAGAATTTATAATCCTATCCAAACATTCTTCCACTCTTATCCTGTGTTCGTCCTTTTCACGTTCCTTAGGAGATAATAGTTTTAATGGATTGTTTACCTAATTCCAGATCAGTCCAAAGTACTCGATACTGCTTAGCTCATAGAACTGGTAAAGTAGAAGACTACAGTTTGTATGATTTAACCTGTCTCGTGGATCCGGGCTGACCCGGATGTGTATTAACACTTGCCGGTATTATCACGCCTAAGACTTAGTGCCCCGTCCGTGTGTAATGGCCTACGTAAATGACCATCAATCGACTTAGCCCAAGATCCGGTCGCATCTGACTGAAGCCCTATTATACATAGGGCTACAACGATTCACTGTAAGCGTGCACATCTAAAGTTATAATATCACATATAAAACTCAAAGCACATCAAGATAAAAAAAGTTATTATAGAACTGTCTATAAATCCTTATATAATGAACTGCTAGAAAACTAACATTCGCACCAGAAACTATTTCTAGTTTTTTTTCACTTCCTTATATTTGTGCTCTCTCTCTCTCTCTCTCTCTCTCTCTCTCTCTATCTATCTATCTATCTATCTATCTATCTATCTATCTATCTATCTATCTATCTATATATATATATATATATATATATATATATATATATATATATATATATATATATATCAAATATCCAATCGTAAATAGAACGCTTTTTATTCATCCAATCAAATTCAAATACATTTTATTAAAACTTGTAGTGTATTTAAACTTCATGTTAATACACTCTTCAAATATTAATTCTTTAGGTAAATCTATCTTCAGTTTTACATGGGAGAAAATTTTTTCATAAAAGGGGTAAGATATGCAATATAGCTATTTCGTCCCATTTGGCCTAAAATAAGTGATGATTTCATAATAAAAGCAGCTGATTTTGTTATATTCTAGTTTAGTATGTAAACTATTGTATTCTAGATAGTAATTTTGTAACAAGACCATGATGACGACAGGGTCATCGAAATGTACATAAGTGTAAATTCTTAGGCAACTTGTAATATTAGTTAGTAATGTTTGTCGTATTGTGGGTTTTATCAATATTTTTATTGTATTAAAGGTTATGTGAGAGAACAGCTGTTTTAACACATAGTTTATTTTGCTTTATATTAATTGTATTTAATTAATAAAAAGGAACTAAGATACATTTTTTTCTTTGTTGGCCACAGGTAGGAATTTACTATAAACGATTTGTATTTATATTACTTTTTTACTGGTTTTATTATAAGGTGTAACGACTTCCGGAAATGATTCATAACCTTGAGATATGACGTCTACCAAGATAATGTAGGAATGTTCATTTGCACATTACATTGTTGCTAAAAGATCGCGAATTTATTTTCAATAGCAAACTCTCGTAACTAAAAGTTGAATATTAAAAAAAATTAAATATCTCAAAAAAGGATTCAAATAGCCACTTGCAATCAACCACAAAATTATAGTATTTGCGTAAATACTTAGTTGCACAGTATCGTCAGTAAAAGTATTAAAACTAATGTTAAACCTTGTTTTACCTTAAGCTAAAAACGCTACTCGTAATTCAACTGCCATTACCTGAAACCAAACACAGAATATATTAATTGAGAGTAATTATACAAATAGTCACAGATATATATGATTAATGAAACACTAATAAAGTCCAACAAGTGAGACTTTTGTGTAGCATATTTTTCTAAACAAAGTTTGCATAATTATTTTAATTAATCTTCCAACGTTATTCGTAAATAATTAGGCATCATAGATACTCTAGAGGCGTATAGATCGCTAAGGCTTGTTGTGTTAACATAAGCCGTCAAAAGGACAAAATCAGGATCCGAGTCAGAAGCGCACAGAAAAAGGAAAAAGCACGTCTTCAATTTCAGCAACGATAAACCCCTCAACCGAACAGATTACTGCCAAGTTACAGTTGACAACACAGTGAGCTCCGAACACTTGCGAATATTTGCAGTTCCAGAAACTTGAACATGTAGATCTTGTTCTTCCCCACTACAGCTCAAAGCTCAAATTTAATACGTTTCGTACATTTGAAGGATATGGGAAACGAATACAGAATTTAAAAGGATAAAATCAAATAACTAATTACCTATTTGGGTACTTGCGATGGTGTCCGCCTATTTGGATACTTGTGATGGTGTCCGCCTATTTGGTTACTTGTGATGGTGTCCGCCTATTTGGTTACTTGTGATGGTGTCCGCCTATTTGGGTACTTGTAATGGTGTCCGCCTATTTGGATACTTGTGATGGTGTCCGTCTATTTGGATACTTGAGATGGTGTCCGCCTATTTGGTTACTTGTGATGGTGTCCGCCTATTTGGTTACTTGTGATGGTGTCCGCCTATTTGGGTACTTGTAATGGTGTCCACCTATTTAGGTACTTGTGATGGTGTCCACGTATTTGGGTACTTGTGATGGTGTCCACCTATTTGGATACTTGTGATGGTGTCCACCTATTTGGGTACTTGTGATGGTGTCCGCCTATTTGGATACTTGTGATGGTGTCCGCCTATTTGGATACTTGTGATGGTGTCCACCTATTTGGATACTTGTGATGGTGTCCACCTATTTGGATACTTGTTATAGATATTTTGGCTAACCTCACTTAACCTACATTTTACTAAGAATAAACATTCTGTGCAAAAACTCAAAGGTATTACATATTATTGCAGGTTGTATAGCTGCTCTTAACAGTGACTTGTAACTGCTTATATGTCTTACAAAAGAAGAAAATTTCTTACTAAAAGTAGGGTAAATATTACGTCACACAGAAATATCTGAAGCTAACAAGAAAAAGTCTAATTTTGAAAGAAATCTTTAAATTGTTGCATAATTTCAGTTATAAGGGCATGAATTCTTCAACAGAATACAACATGTTGAAAATATTTTAAAAGTATTTTTTCAATTCCTTGTATTAGACCACACACTATATATATATATATATATATATATATATATATATATATATATATATATATATATATATATATATATATATATATATATAGTATATATATATATATATATATATATATATATATACAAGTATATATATATATATATATATATATATATATATATATATATATATATTACTATTGTAAGTAAGTTTATCCACCATTAAGTGCAATAATTTTACCTTGAGTGATGAGGCACCTTTCGGTCACTTGACCATTGTCGAATCACTCAACCTCAGTGATTCGACAATGGTCAAGTGACCGAAAGGTGCCTCATCACTCAAGGTAAAATTATTACACTTAATGGTGGATAAAATTACTTACAATAGTAATATATTAACTTCATAAAGTCAGTGCAACGGAAAAACAATGGATAACATAAAATATCAAGAATATATATATATATATCTTGTTCAAATTTTTAATCGTTAATCAAATACTTTTTATTCATCCACTCAACTTAAAATACATTTTTTACAGTGGATGGCACTTGATGTTAATAGGTTTTTCAAATATTAATTTTAGTTTTATATGGGAGGAAAAGGAGCAAAGTATGCAATATAGTTATTTCGTCCCATTTGGCTAAAAATAGTGGTAACATATGATTTCATGTTACAGGTTATGCGGTAGAACAGCTGTTACGTTACCTTTTTTATATTATTTGTAAATATTTGAAAACAGTAATAGTAATTGTACTTATTGACTTAAGTAGGAATTGACAAAAGAATTGTTTTTATTACTTATAATATTTATTTTTGCTTACATATAGCAATTTTCAATTCGTTTAAATTTATCTTTTTTTCTACAGAATTTTTCCAAAGGCCCATGCACAGAATTTTTACTGTATTGACAAAAATTCCACAAAAATTTCTCAAAAACCTGAAAGAATTATTATTTCACGACATTTTGTTTTTCAAAATTGTTCATTTTTGTTACAAGCAATCGGCACAGTTTATAGCAGGAGTTTTCCACTTCTGCTCTGGGCGAGAGGGAGATGCAACTTTGAATGTAAAACCCCAACGCACTCTAATCTGTGGTGAAGGCGAGAGTTTTACAGCCTGTGGCCTTCAATTTTAAAGCGGTGTTCAGGAAAGATTTTATCAGTTTTATATTTTACGTTTTGTAGCAAAGAGAAAGAACAGCCTATATTTTAAAAGTTAAAAATCGACTCTGTACAACGTCCTTCCGAACAAGTAAATCTAACCGTTAAATATTACTATTTCCCCATCTAGTGTCTAAAGTTTTCAGAATTTACTTTTTCGAAAATTCCAACTGAGAGAAGCAAGTGTGAGAAACCAATTGTGAGAAGCAAATAACAATATTTTATGAATGAAACTTTTGGTACCAAATACACAATCAATCTTATATTTTTTATTTAATATTATAGTAGACATCAAATTATTTGACTTAATTAATTAAAATTAATATACAGTTTAAAATAAACAACTTATAAAACTTCAATGTTAGAAATCACAAATTAACAAAAATAGGTTGTAGCACTCCGGGATGCGCAGACAAGTGTAAAACACAGCAACCCCTACAAAAATTTTGAATTGATAAAAACATTTTCTTTTGCTTAGTGAGAAATCACCTAAACTTTTGTTCTTACACGCGCCTAAGAATGTTCGTTTAAAAAATTGGATTAAAAATACATAACCTAGCATTATTATTAAATTGAATTATTTGTATTGAGATTTATCAAAATTTAATAATAATCTTTTCTATTAAAAATGTTCAATAAATAATATAACATAAATCCACGTGTTAAAACAGTTGTTTTACAACATAACATATAACAAAAAATCAGCTGTTATCATTCAATTCACTTTGAGTTGACACATAGCGTAACCTGATGGAACATTTTAAGAAAAATATAAAAACTAGTGAAAAATTATTTTCGTTAAGTTTATTTTAATAAAAGTTTAATTGAACAAGTTAATTGAAATCGTGCAAATGGGTGTAGAAAAAAAATAAACAAAAAATTTTTAAGTAAATTCTACTTAGTTCAACAAAGAATTATTTTATTTTGGTTACTTTTTTAATTAATAACTAAAATTAATAAAAATAAAGTAACATATGATATGCGTTGAATAGGTTGTCCACCATATAACCTATAAAATAGAATCGGCTGAAATTTCATGTTATGACTTATTTTAAGCCCAATGGGACGAAATAACTTTCTTGCCTACCTTGCCCCTTTTGTGAAAAGTTTTCTCCGACATAAAACTAAACTCAGTTCGTTAAATTTAATTATTGAAATAATATGTGACAAAATGTATTTGACCTCTATTGGATGACTACAAATTTTAAAAAATTCATTTCAACTTGAGCGGATGACTAAAAAGTAATTGATTAACGACTGAAAATTTGAACAAGATATATATAAGGAGAGTGTGAACTTACAGAAGGAAATGGAAAAAACTAATACATACGTAACAGATTTTTAGACGCCGCTCGTGACACTAAGTAACATTTTGTTACAGTAGATTTATACGACACTAAGCGGATGTTACTGCTGGACGATGCTATCATAAAGTTTCCTCAATAAATAGGTATTTTTAAACGTAATTAGTTTCTATAATTGTTTTTGGTTGGGATTAAACGCCGCAACGCCTCCAGAACAGCATCACAGAAAATGCAGAAATGTCCTTGTAATACAAATTGTTAAAGGTGAAATCCCTCCGTATTTTTATTACGAAAGCTTTGTCGCTTGGAAAGACATGCAGTTCCATCCTTAATTTTTCAAGTGAATAGTTCTTTTGGCTGGTTATGCTATGGTTTGCGCTGGAGTAAAATCATATCCATTACGTGTTACGAGGCGTCGTTCATACTTTAAATAAAATAAGTGATAACATATGATTTCACACGACAGCTGATTATTTTTTATAGGTTATGTTGTAGAACAGCTGTTTAGCACACAGTTGTGTTATTTTATTTACTCTACATTATTAAGTTTTACAAAAACTTTTATAGCGACGTCTACAAAACTTATTGGATGGACATAAACATAAAATTTTGCGACAATATAATTTCCGTCAGATTAAGTTAGTTCAGTTGCATTAAATTATAACATATGGATTCATACAACAGCTGATTCAGTATTATATGTTATGTTGTTTTGCACGTAGGTTATGTTACATTATTTATTAAACATTGTTAGGGCAAAATATTATTAATATTGATTAGTTAATGAATAAATGAATTTATTTAAATTTTGATAAATTTCAATACAAATAATTCAATATCTCGATAGTAATAAGTTATGAATTTTTAATCCAACTTTTGAAATGAAAACATTTTTTAGTGCACCTGATACCTTTCAAAGAGCTGATTTCTAATGAATTTGTTTTAAAAAATTTTATTTAGTGAGCATCTCCAATAAATATTTTTGTTACCTACATTATTTTATTATTAACTACAATAAATATTAATTAATCACTTAAACAATAGTTTATGACTATCCGAACTTTAAATTTTGTAAATTTGTTAAAACTTACTGAGACAGAACGTTTTCGATCTTCGTCAGTGTCTTCTTATGAAGATCCACACAGCGATCGAAAACGTTCTGTCTCAGTAAGTTTTAACAAATTTATACAATTTAAAGTTCGGATAGTCATAAACTATTGTTTAGTGATTAATTAAGATTCGCCGAGCGTAATGGACTTAAAAATTCAAGAATAAATATTAGTTTTCACTTAACATATTCCTCAAATAAAGATGTAAATATTGAATAAAAAATGTATAAATTCATATTTTTTGTCGATTTTCATTGCATAACTGGTGCAAAAATATTAGCTCAATTTATTATTGTAGTTTAAATTTTGGTGTTAAATTAAAAATATCTGTATTACTGGTGATATTTATAATTTTATATTTTCATTTTGTTCGTTGAAAATTTTGCAAAACTACTAGCTCTAACTGTTATTTGTGGTTCACATTTCGGTGGTAAATATAAAAGATTGATCTCTTCTGGAATACATTTGTTGCCCATTTGTGGTTCACATTTCGGTGTTAAATATAAAAGATTGATCTCGTCTGGAATACATTTGTTGCCTATTTGTGGTTCAAATTTCGGTGTTAAATATAAAAGATTGATCTCTTCTGGAATAAATTTGTTGCCTATTTGTGGTTCACATTTCGGTGTTAAATATAGATTGATCTCTTCTGGAATAAATTTGTTGCCTATTTGTGGTTCACATTTCGGTGTTAAATATAAAAGATTGATCTCTTCTGGAATAAATTTGTTGCCTATTTGATAACTAAAACTTCTGAAAGCTGTTTCAATTATAGTTTGACAAATTTCCCAAATTTCAAAGAAATGACTCTTCGCCAATCTATTAACATCTAACTGCCCGTATTACAAACATGACGCACATCCTAATTAATATGTATAAACCAAGGAGATATCTCGACACAGGGTGTAGGTTATACCTTAAAGACATGACACTACTCACTCGCACAATGATTATCCACATCTTTCACATGCTAAATGTAATTATTGTGCTTAAAACAAAATAAAAACTTTAATTCTATAAATTATAAAACTGTCCATTCTGACCAACGTAGATTTCTAAATAATGAAGATATAAAACTCTAGTTTATATGGGCGTTTAGAAATGCTAATTTCTTGGAAAGCAAATAGACTACGCTTTCATAAAATAACGAGAGCATTTCCCATTATTCGCCGCCATAACCGGTTCCCTCAAGTTTAGCAAGTATGACAATTTAACCGCTAATAAATTCTCTTTTTATATCAATCTCCAGGCTGAATATGCTTACTTCGGGATACTTAGTTAAAAGTTTTAAGCGATGAACAAAAACACACCTCCCGGCGAAACGCCTGGTTTCCCTAAAGGGGCTTCACAAAGCCGCGGTTTCTTTCAAAGAGAATTTATAAATTGTCAAAATGTTTACAAAAGTTCAATTGTAAGAGGGAAAAGTTTTACCCATGAAGAATGTAATGTCATTAGTACAGATAAGACTTTCATCTTGTTCCGAGAAACACGCCATTATAATACCTCTGTAAAGAAAAATAACTCTACTATTTTGTCGACGTGCTGTGATGCCAATTAAGTAATCACGAAACTTGTTCCGACTCGAAGATGGCAATCTATTTCCGAAACACCATTACTCTATCTCAACACTACTCGTGTTCAATCTTAATAAGATATCTTATCGCGCCCGTTACAAAAAACATTAACCGCATGGGTGCGCTTGTGTTAACAAACGGACCGCAACAAAATTAACTAAACAAAAACTATTGTGGAGTTAGAGTTATGAATGTTCAGTAATAGGATGATGACTGGTGTTGCCACATCGTTACTATCGACTGGTGTTGCCACCTTGTCACTAACGGCTGGTGTTGCCACATCGTTACTATCGACTGGTGTTGCCACCTTGTCACTAACGGCTGGTGTTGCCACATCATTACTATAGACTGGTGTTGCAACCTTGTCACTAACGGCTGGTGTTGCTACATCGTTACTATAGACTGGTGTTGCCACCTTGTCACTAACGGCTGGTGTTGCTACATCGTTACTATAGACTGGTTTTGCCATCTTGTCACTAACGACTGGTGTTGCCACATCGTTACTATCGACTGGTGTTGCCAACTTGTTACTAACGGCTGGTGTTGCCACATCGTTACTATCGACTGGTGTTGTCGCATCGTTACTATCGACTGGTGTTGCAACCTTGTCACTAACGGCTGGTGTTGCTACATCGTTACTATAGACTGATTTTGGATCTTGTCACTATCGACTGGTGTTGCCAACTTGTTACTAACGGCTGGTGTTGCCACATCGTTACTATCGACTGGTGTTGTCGCATCGTTACTATCGACTGGTGTTGCCACCTTGTCACTAACGGCTGGTGTTGCCACATCGTTACTATCGACTGGTGTTGCCACATCGTTACTATCGACTGGTGTTGTCGCATCGTTACTATCGACTGGTGTTGCCACCCTGTTACTAACGGCTGGTGTTGCCACATCGTTACTATCGACTGGTGTTGCCACCTTGTCACTAACGGCTGGTGTTGCCACATCGACTGGTTTTTGTACCTTGTCACTATCGACTGGTGTTGCCACATTGTTACTATCGACTGGTATTGCCACGTCGTTACTATCGACTGGTGTTGCCATATCGTCACTATCGGCTTTCGATACCACATCGTCACCATTGGTTAACGTTGCCATGGTGTCACTATCGGCTTTCGTTACCCCATCGTCACCATCGGTTGACGTTGCCATGGCGTCACTTTTGGCTGGGGTTGCAACTTGGTCACTTTTGGCTGGCATTGCAACTTGGTTACTTTTGGCTCGCGTTGCCAGAACGTCACCATAGGTTGACGTTGCCATGGCGTCACTATTGGTTGGGGTTGCTACTTGGTCACTTTTGGCTGGCATTGCCAGAACGTCACTATCGGCTGACGTTGGCACACTGTCACTATGTCGTTTACGCTACATTAGGTTATATCTATTTTTTAAGGGTTGTCAGTCATTTTGAACATTGGAAACATTGGATAGAAAAGGAAAGCAGGAGACGAACCAGACTCTGTACTGAAGCGGTGGTGAGACCTTGTATCCTCTGTCGCAAGATACCTTTCTAATTTTAGTTTCACTGTAAATAAGTATATGCAAACATACTGTTTTAGGCTGTACCTAGTATACAAGTGTTATACGACATATAAACAACGGAAAAATTTATAATAAAATAAGGAATTAGCGAACAAAATTAAAATTAAATAATTTACATACTACAACAAAAGATTTTAGAAAATTCAACCTCTCTCTCTTTGTGTCCTTCTTCCCCGTGCTTCCCCTTAATGGAACACGATAAATGTCCGGGAAAACTAAATTTTCTGGGGGTATATTATCTTCTGGTACAGTAAACAAGCGACAGGGCACTAAGATACAAGCTACGATCCTCCATTCAGGGCTCAGATACAATGGAGTCACCTCAAGACGCTAATATAATGTCAACACCTGTATAAAGTTAATACCTTTTCATTACTATGACTCATTGTTACATAATTTAACATGATTTACAATTAACAAATATAACAGATTTTATATTCAAATTCTAAATCCTCTAAACCACCGAAGACTCAACTCGCATATTTTAAGAATAAATACAGATTAGGACATTTCTCGTTCGAGTTTCTTTTTTTGACCATACAAAAATTAAGTGGTGATTGCGACGTAACCTAAACTAACCTCCAACGCAAAGAAATATAACAATTGGTGCCAGCGGTACGGATTACAAACAACTTCCAATTCAGAATACTACATGGACAATTTGAATACTGGAAATGCAGGCTTGTTTAAACAAAACAAACAAAAAACTCCTAAAACTAAAAAAATTGTTTTAAAATCGTTTCGAAAGAAATGACCTGCCCGATATTAAAAGAGCCTGTAACGACAGACAGAAATCAATAGCAGTCTGAAAGTGTTTTTCATTATAACATTTTCATTAAAATAAATGGTTCTGTCGCGTTCGCTAGTTTGCCAGTAGAACGGCCATAAATAATTTGGATAAAAATCGCCGGCCATTACAAGATTGATCCCCGTTCTTTCTTGTCGCACAAGGGGCCTTGATCGATTTTGTCTTTATAAAAGACCTCTAAGTAGGGAGTGGACACCTTCTTAGAGCCCGTCATAAATCACTCTGGTCAGGCTTGAGTGTTGACACAAACTAGACTTGAGCTCGGCAAATATTAGCCGGCCAGTAAATCTATGACCGAAGGTAGGCTGGGCTCTGGACACGTTAAATCTTGAAAAATTTTTATAGTCAGGCGAAAAGTTAAAAACCGGCGTTAAAAAACAAAGTTGGTTGAAAAACTATGCATTTTTTTCATCTAGAAATAATGTATCCAAAAGGAATGTGTATTCAGTAATACTTGAAAATTCTAGTGAAAATGTAACAGAATTTTTTAATTTTTAAATTACTGTACTAGTTTCGTGTAAAGGTGTAATATTTTAAAGATCTATCCTTAAAACATAAATAAAGTTTCAGTCTATTTTCAACTTGAGCTACCAGTTTAAAACGTATATACTTTAAATCACACACACACACACACACACACACACACACACACACACACACACACACACACACACACACACACACACACACACACACACACACACACACACACACGCACGCACTCACACACACACACACACACACACACATCCACGCGCGCGCGCACACATACACGCACGCACACGACGGAATATTTTTAATATACACTGCTGAAGTATTTTGGATGTTTATAATAATCAACATTTTCGCCAAAACAAGAAAAACAACATTAAAATCTGTTTATCTCTGAGCACAGTCTCCCATTGGATAGGGGGAAACGGGATCTTGCTAAAAATATCACATCATTAAAAAAATTACTACAGATGAGAGTTGAATTTGCATTTGCTTTATCCAATATAAATTATAATTTTGCTGCTTCAAAACATTTTAGATCAGTTTATTATGAAAGGGAATTTGCGTTAATGAGGAAGAATTGTTTTGAGAAAACGTATAGTTTCAGTGACATCCTTTGTTATGGTATCCCTTCGAGAAGGTGTATGCCTCTACTTCGCCCAATATATTGAGTAGCAGGTTGACCCATTCCACCATCCTGTACACGCGCTGCCATAATTCCGCAATATGCTCTCTCATTATTCCCTCTCTATAGTCCAGCGTGCGCCGCGACTACCTGGGGCGCCACATATCATTTCCAAGGGCGCCGCGGCGTGCATCAGAATATTGAACGCTTAAATTAGACATATCGTGAAGCGAATAGCAATTTGAGTTAGTAGACGATGTACGTTCTAAATACAACCGTAAAGAGTAGATATTGATGTTTAAAGATTAAAAAGCTGTAAATTATTTTATCAAACTCTTTTACTTACTAATGTCCCGTACCTGCGCGAGTGTAAAACTTATCGGCATCCTTTTACAAGTAATATAAACAATAATTTTATAAGTAAATTCTTAATTAGGTCAACAAAAAACATTATTTTAGTTACATTTTATTAAATAATTATAATTGTTATGAATAAAGAGTTATAACCTATGCGTTAAAACAGCTGCTATACCACATAACCTATAACAAAAAATCAGCTGTTTTATGAAATCATATGTTATCATTTTTTATTTTAAGCCAAATTGGTCGAACAACTATATTGCATACCTTGCCCCTTTTGTGAAAAGTGTTTCTCTAATATAAACATTAAATTCATTATTAAACTTAATTAATACATTAATATTTAAAAAAAACTATTATAAACACGAAATGTCATCCACTACAAGTTAAAACAAATTATTTGATCTTGAGTGGATGGATAAAATGTATTTTATTAACGATTGAAAATTTAAACTAGCTCTATATAATGAGTGTGAACTAATAGAAGGAATTTAAAGGAATGACTCGAAAATAGACAGTTATGCGACTGTATGTGCAATAGTAAGGACAAATTTATTATAAAAAATTACTTAAACCAACAAAATGATAATTTCAAATTTTCTGAATATATATTCTACTTCAAGGCAGTCATGGGTTCTTTTAGTTTGCATACCAGTGCCTTAGTTATATCTTAGTGTCCTATCTTATGCCATCTGTATTTATTTCCTGATGGTTCTTTTTACAAGTATAGGTGTGCAACAAGTAGTTTCTTTATATGCTCCCGAGAGAAAATCTACTTGTTGGGAGATCTTGTTTTCTAATCCTCCCCTACCCGAGGGTTGTGTCCCTAACTTAACCTCTAATAAATACCCTTCAATAGCCTTGTAGCCGTAATTTGTATATTTTGGCTGATCGTCTTATACATAAACAAAAAATGAATGTATATATATATATATATATATATATATATATATATATATATATATATATATATAATGGGTCGAATTTCGTCCCTGACAAGTAAATAAATAAGAGTGCGGTGTATTTATATATAATTTTTATATAACATTGAAAATTAACTAGCCAAAACGTACGTAACTTTCAACTAACCAAAATACGAGTCCTTTAAATAAACGAAATTGCACGGACTTCGACTAACCAAAGTTCATGGACTTCAATTGAAAGAAATTTGGCGGGTTGTCTTATTGTTGGGTCCCAAAGTTTTGTAATTACACTTAATGTTCAAAACGATGTTAAAGTAGACTATTTATAATACGCTATTTTACAATATTTACAACCCGCAACATTTTTATCAGTTGAAGTCCTTATACTTTGGTTAGTTGAAGTCCGTGCACTTACGATTATTTGGATGTACCGTATTTTGGTTCGTTGAAAGTTGCGTAAATTGTGTGCGTGCATTTTGTTTATTTGAATTTTGGTCATTTGAAGTTACCCTATAATCTTCTTGTTATTCCATTGCAGAAACAGATGTACTGTAGTATACATAGGATTATTTAAAGTAAATCATTAAGTCGTTACTCCATCTAATAATGTTGAAGCATATAAAAGAAGAATTTCGCAAAGCGTTTTACTTTACAAGAAAATTAAGTTGACGGATACAAATAAATACTTCCCCAAGGCAATCGATACTTGCATATCATTAATCGACGATAAAACAAGCAACAAAGGAAGACGTTTCTTCTTTTACTGTAAAACGAATGGTAGGAATACTTAGCAGAGAGATTGAAAGCCCGAAACTGTACGACGTGATAAAACCCCTTTAGGAACTGGCAATATTTTACGAGAACATATTTCGCCAGGGCTGCCACCCACTGTTACAGGACATAAAGTATCCCCGTCCTAATACAAAGTCGTACAAATTACTGGTGCAGAGAATTTTGCGTTCTGCACACGAGTCACCAAGAGCACGTGTATATTTTTCGATAGATTATTTAACATAAATCGATAGCTTATGTAATTTGTTTCACATAATGTTTACATTGTGATACATTGTCACAAGTTTCCCATACGTTTTACATTATCATACATCATTACACATTTTACATTGTGATACAATGTCACAAGTTTAACATAATTTTTATACTATTACATTTTTTACATTGTGATACATTGTCACAAGCTCCCCAAAGTTTTTACATTATCATACATTATTACATATTTTACATTGTGATACATTGTCACAAGTTTCTCATATTCTTTACATATCATACATCATTACATATTTTACATTGTGATACAATGTCACAAGTTTCACATAATTTTTACATTATCATACATCATTATGTCTTTCACATAATGGAGACCAGGGGCGTAGCTAGAACGATATATTGGGGAGACACGATCCTGGAGGGTCAGTTACCCTGGGGATATTTTAAACATTTTAAAATTTGCAGTTCAACCTACTTACCCCCTGTGCCCCAGCTACGCGCCTGAAGAAGAGTGTGAACTACTAAAAAGAGTCGAAATAATGGTTTCACGCTACTTTCAAGACGATTTAAGCTCTCAAGACAGAAAGTATAAAACTGTGTACGGGAATAAAAATAATCAGTCGGCTGGCGACTCTGTGACAGACAGTGCAGGTTTTTGTCGCCACGTTATCACACTCCGCCACATGATTGCGATTTGCCGCCACTGAACTATTGCGATTTGCTGACGGATGAAATTGTCGGCCTTCAGCTGACAACGCTCTTAACGGTAAATATGATGGTGGGTGTTGGACCATAGACGCGTCATTATTAGGCTGTATCCAAAACAAAAACATTGTCCTATACAGAATATTTGTAGGGGGAACCTTTGAAACTAGAGTATTGTTAACTACAAGGAATCTGTAAAAACTACGGGAATTTGTGAAAACTACAGGGTATTGTTAACTACAGGGAATTTGTGAAAACTACAGGGTATTGTTAACTACAGGGAATCTGTAAAACCTACGGGAATTTCTGAAAACTACATGGTATTGTTAACTACAGGGTATTTGTGAAACTACAGGGTATTGTTAACTACAGGGAATAAAAATTACGGGGAATTTGTGAAAACTACATGGAATTAGTGAAAACTACAGGGTATTGTTAACTACAGGGAATCTGTTAAAACTACAGGGAATTTGTGAAAACTACAGGGTATTGTTAATTACAGGGAATCTGTAAAAACTACAGGGTATTGTTAACTATAGGGAATCTGTAAAAACTACGGGAATTTGTGAAAACTACAGGGTATTGTTAACTACAGGGAATTTGTGAAAACTACAGGGTATTGTTAACTACAGGGAATCTGTAAAACCTACGGGAATTTCTGAAAACTACATGGTATTGTTAACTACAGGGTATTTGCGAAACTGCAGGGTATTGTTAACTACAGGGAATAAAAATTACGGGGAATTTGTGAAAACTACATGGAATTAGTGAAAACTACAGGGTATTGTTAACTACAGGGAATCTGTTAAAACTACAGGGAATTTGTGAAAACTACAGGGTATTGTTAATTACAGGGAATCTGTAAAAACTACAGGGTATTGTTAACTATAGGGAATCTGTAAAAACTACAGGGAATTTGAGAAAACTACGGGGAATTTGTGAAAACTACAGGTAATCTGTTAAAACTACAGGGAATTTGTGAAAACTACAGGGTATTGTTAACTACAGGGAATCTGTTAAAACTACAGGGAATTTGTGAAAACTACAGGGTATTGTTAACTACAGGGAATCTGTAAAAACTACAGGGTATTGTTAACTACAAGGAATCTGTAAAACCTACGGGAATTTCTGAAAACTACAGGGTATTTGTGAAAACTACAGGGTATTGTTAACTACAGGGAATAAAAATTACGGGGAATTTGTGAAAACTACATGGAATTAGTGAAAACTACAGGGTATTGTTAACTACAGGGAATCTGTTAAAACTACAGGGAATTTGTGAAAACTACAGGGTATTGTTAATTACAGGGAATCTGTAAAAACTACAGGGAATTTTTGAAAACTACAGGGTATTGTTAATTACAGGGAATCTGTAAAAACTACAGGGAATTTTTGAAAACTACAGGGTATTGTTAACTATAGGGAATCTGTAAAAACTACAGGGTATTGTTAACTACAGGGAATAAAAATTACGGGGAATTTGTGAAAACTACATGGAATTAGTGAAAACTACAGGGTATTGTTAACTACAGGGAATCTGTTAAAACTACAGGGAATCTGTAAAAACTACAGGGTATTGTTAACTACAAGGAATCTGTAAAACCTACGGGAATTTCTGAAAACTACAGGGTATTTGTGAAAACTACAGGGTATTGTTAACTACAGGGAATAAAAATTACGGGGAATTTGTGAAAACTACATGGAATTAGTGAAAACTACAGGGTATTGTTAACTACAGGGAATCTGTTAAAACTACAGGGAATTTGTGAAAACTACAGGGTATTGTTAATTACAGGGAATCTGTAAAAACTACAGGGAATTTTTGAAAACTACAGGGTATTGTTAATTACAGGGAATCTGTAAAAACTACAGGGAATTTTTGAAAACTACAGGGTATTGTTAACTGTAGGGAATCTGTAAAAACTACAGGGTATTGTTAACTACAGGGAATCTGTGAAAACTACAGGGAATCTGTAAAAACTACAGGGAAATTGAGAAAAATACAGGGTATTGTAAACTACAGGGAATCTGTGAAAACTACAGAGCATTGTTAACTACAAGGATCTGTGACAACTACAGGGAATCTGTGAAAACTACAAGGATTCTATAAAAAACATTAAACACCCTTTAACCATAATAAGATTTTATTTTTCTAATTTTTACAGTACTTGGGTCCAAGCCTGTCAGAGACAACAGAAACTAAATGAAAAAATATAGTAGTTTTTGATGCCTCCAATCTTTGAGTGTACATAAGATTAATAAAAAGGTGTTATAGTTGAATGTTTGTGTGTTAATAATCATTTCACCACAGGTTGCTATAAAATAGTGAAGCTGTAAAATGTTTTTACAATGACCAGTAGATCGTGTGTTACCATGGCAACGAGCACGAGTGCTGGGTTGCCGACAGTCAGCAATTTCCATGGGACAGCGCAGGGGACTACATGCGTGTACATGATTTCAGAAGGGCATTGAGGCGCCCCAAAACAGAGACGTTTTTTGTACCAGCTCATTACCGACCATCGAAATAGAGTCAGTATCTGCTTTTACGAAATGGATATGCCACCTAAAAAATTGTAATCGACGGCTAAATACTGCTACGCGAGAAGGCATATTATCTAAATGCAAGACTAAAGGGTAAGCATCACCCCCAGCAGTAGAAGAGCCGTAAATTGTCCAGTGTGGGAACGCTGCTCACCGTCTCCCCCCCCCCCAAAAAAGATGGTATCCGAAATGAGCACAGATTATTAATCTTGAAGACAGTGTATACCCAAACAGTGCAATGCTTATACTAGTTTTAATGTCAGTACACACTATCCCATCAGGGCCTGGTAATTTGACAAATATATTGGAATAAGTTCCCTATGTATTTAAATGAATGATTTGTTCAGAAAGGCGTCCGAAAATCCCCATCACAATTTAAAAGAAAATAAAAAGTTTCATTAATTTTTATTAAAGTATAATTTATTTGACAGCTAATATTATGCAATTCCTACTGTTGGTTCACATTCTACCTATATATATTTGTATGTCTTGTTCAGGTTTTCAATTGTAATAATAATAATAAAATACTTTCTATTCATCCACTCAAGCACAAATACATTTTTTTAAACTTGTAGTGGATGACTTGATGTTAACGCAGTTTTTCATACATTAATTCAACAATTAAATTTAAAATGAGTAAATTTTAGTTTTTATGGGAGAAAAACTTCCCACAAAACGGGCACGGTATGGAATATAGTTATTTTGTTTTATTTGGCTTAAAATGAGTGATGACATATGATTACTTAAAACAGCTGATTTTATCTTATATGTTAAGTGGTAGAATTAACGCATAGGTTATGTTACTTTATTTATACTTAATTTTAATTTTTCTATAAAAAGTAAAATTAAAATAATAGAAATTGACTTTAAAACAGTTTTGTAATACTTGTTAAAAAAACGATCCGAATAAAAAAAACTCACTGCCGCCAAAGCAAAAGTACACAATATTATGTTTTACAAAATGTTTTCTACATTTGAAGTTTCGGTTACCTACTTATGTTTAAATAAAATTTTGAGTGCACTAGGCTACCACCATCAGTGCATCGCTAGGACAATACGTTTGCAGAAATTCACTTTAGATACAAGTGCGTGTCGATCGTAAAACTAGGAGCTCTCGACTGGAAAGCTTCAAGGACATCCAAATCCGCGACGTTGTGTCCAGCCTAGAAGGTTTCACATTACTGACCGTATATTAACCTTTAAGAGGCGAAGTTAAACCTGGATCGACCAAGTAGGCTGGCAGGAAGCAGGACACAGTTTGAGCACGGTAAAAATGGTCGGACAAAAAAGGCAAGGGGAATGAGATGGACGTGGCTAAAATATACAAGCGAGGTTTGTACGTGATATAACTAATAGCCCGGTCGTTAAAACCGGCAAGCCTCGCTGGCCATGCCTACGTCATGACCAAGGGAAATGCCCAACTCTCCTCTGTGCCTCAATGGCCTATACTTCGACAAATATACATCACAGATAATATAAACAGTAAACTCTGTTAGGAGCTATTTAATAGTCGCAGTTAACAGCTGATTCGTCTCACCCCCAAAATGTAAGTAATTAATATGCACTCAAACTGAAAAATGTTTCAATCAATCTAATGCCGGGGTTCTCAACCGGTGGGTCTGGACCCCTAGGGGTTGCGAGATACAGAGAAAAAGTAAAAATAATCCTTTATTTTAGTATTTTTGTAATGAATAAGTAATAAAAACAAATTTTTTTAAGGTCAATTCCTACTTAGGACAACAAAGAAAACTTTTATTTTAGTTACTTTTTATTAAATAATTACAATAATGTAAATAAAGTTACGTAACCTATGCTACTATGTTAAAACAGCTGTTCTATTACATAACCTATAATGTAAAATCAGCTGTAAACCAAATGGGACGAAATAACTATATTACATAACTTGTCCCTTTTGTGAAAAGAGTTTCTCTCATATAAAACTAAAATTAATTCATTAATATCTAAAAATATCAAGTACCGTTCTCTTGATGACCAGGCATATCATTAACGACTGAAAACTTGAACAAGTTACAATATAAATGTAGAGAGATTATACGGAGAGAGTGAAATAATAGTAGGGATTGAAAAAGGATAATGATTTCTAGCCTAGAATAAAACTATTTACTCTGCATCTGCCTAAATGTGAAGGAATTTTTTGTTTAATAAGTAATAAATTTAAAGGTTTGATCGACATCACGAACGAATTTCCTATCCTAACATTAGAACAGAATGGCTAAACTGTCCTGGAGAGGTCACAAACTATGGTAAGTAATAGGTTTAAGTGATTTTAGCAGTTAAATGTAACCGTGCACGTAACAATACCCAGGAGACGGGAAAATCCAAAGAACTTTACCCGACGGGATCCAGCTAATTTATTGAACATCATAAAATTAAATAAGGTATGGGTACAAATATGATCAATAAAAACAGGTTGTGATTAATTTTAAGGTTTAAAATATCGAATTAAAAAAATCTGTATTACCCTGGGCTATCTATGTTTTAGACTCAGTTTCTGAAGAATTAAAAAAAAAAGTTTCTATTTTATCATGATTTGTTTTGAAACTAAAAGAAATAAAAAAATGACATCTTAGATTAAAACCAAATCGACGTCTAATATAAACCAGGCTTTCAGTGTGCTTTAAGAGCATAAATATCAAAGAATTGATAAATGCTTTTGTCTAAATAAAATAAGGTAAGTTAAGAATAATGTTTATAATATATATTTTAAGTCCTAAATTCTATACATTTGGTGCCTGACGTAGCAGAAATACAAAACTTGAATATTAATTTTACATAAATTAGCGAGAAACGTGCAATAGCCTATCTAAATAAGCATTTCCTAATACAGTAGTGACACATTACAATGTATGTTGTTAGAGAAGTCTTGTCTGAGTACGCTAATACCGATTTCCAAGTGCAACAGAAAACATTTCAAAAACCTATTTTAAAATTCAATCCTTATCAACATTATAGGGCCTGAACGTCACTTTATAAAGTTTCAACTCCCCCTTCTCTCTCTTACGCGCGCACTCACGCACGCACATACACACACACACACACACACTACAATTATACAATTTATGTGCCATATATGTACAATATCAAGAGCACAGTGGTACTATATATTACAATAATAACATTGAAAAAACCCCCAATACAACAAAAATATCTAATATTACAAGTTACCTAAGGTTAAACTCTTATGTACATTTCTTAACAATGCCGTCATCATCAGAGGGTTCTATTACAAAATGACAATCTAGAATACAATAATTTACAAACTTGACTGACGTAGTAATAGGCCCCGATGATGATGATAATGGCAAGGGTTTAATCTTAGCTAACTTGTAATATGAGTTATGTTTTATTATTATCTTTATGGTATTGTCATTTTGCAAATATTGTTATTGTAATATTTACTAAGCACAATGTTCACAGACAATCTTCTGGTAATTAGGACAAATCCAATTTCGGAGCCTCAAGCAAATCTTTCTTGTCTCTTTCTATTGGCCGGAAACAAAGACATTTGGTTGCAGTGGTTGAACTCCCTCCCTCTTCAACCTGGCCAAACACTTGGCCTAGAACCATTCGTTTCACAATTGCCATATCAAAATGGATTCAAATTTGCAGGAGTTGTAGTCCTATGATTTACTTATTGGGCAGGCCTGTGAAGTATTAAGTCAATATTGTGTTAAGCCCAAGATGTATAAATAGTTATACATGAAATAATTTTACATTTACAACTGGTTGGCTCTGGCACTCCCAAAACGGCTATAAAAGAATATAGCATCCGTTCGATACCAAGCCGACAAAACGACCCATTCAAGACCTTATGCATCACTCTGTAAAGATAAACCCTCTTGCGTTTGGCAGCAGAGAAGTAATATCATAGCGTTACGTCATTGGCCGGTGAACGTGCCAGTTCAGTGTCGGATCCTACGAGGCTAAACTAAACTTACGACGGCCTCTCTATTCCCAATATTTGTTTTGGAACGTCGATTACTGGCAGTGTAGGTTAACAAAACACGAAGCCGCATTGGCCGGGCCTTATTCTCACACGCAGCGAACTACATGGAAAGGTTGGCCAATTGTTATTTCGCCTAAAATGAAAAGCGAATTATTATAACGCAATGCAAAAGGCAGTTATTTTATTCCTATATGAAGGTCTACTTACTGCATAGTCACGTGGTACAAAAGGAAGGAAACAGATGACAAAAAAGGCAGAGAATTAGGTACTTGCTTACACGTCAAAGGTGATAATTTGATCAAACTAGTTTTTGCCAATACAATGTGGCCCGCCCTCTATAACGGGGAAGAAAATAGAAATTTGTTTTTGGATAAAGCGGATCCAAACACTATGCAATAGTGTTTTCAAGTAATCTAAAATACAGCCTACCAGCATCCACTTGCTCGAAACTGTTCCTTCCAGTTCACGCTCTCTCTCCTTTTATTCATCCACCCAAGTTCAAAAACATTTTTCTAAACTGGTAGTGGGTGACACTTGATGTTAATACAGGTTATTCAAAAATAAATTCATTAAATAAATATAATGAATTAATTTTAGTTTTATGTGGGAGAAAAACAAAAGGGGAAACGTATGCAGTAAGTATGAGTCGATTCTGATACTCGTTTCTCCATCGGTTAAATTCCCGATTCAGATTCTTGTTTTTTTAACTATTAAAGTAGGTGATAATTAACTGTTTTTGGAGAAATATTTAATTATCGACTATGCTTTATGTATTAGTTACTTTGAAAGAATTAAACGATAAAAGCAAATACCTCTTTGAGATAACAAAAATATTGCTTTTTTATTTCCAGGCGAAAAACCTATCAAGGTTATCATCGCCTAACTGGAAAATATTACTATTTATAGCGCAACAACAAATACGATCAGAAGTATTTCTGGTCTGATAGTTTGTCACTTTTACGATACATTTGTCATATTTTCAGAAATGCCTATTCATAAATCAAGGATAAACTGTGTAGCCTATTACATTAAAAGTGAACTTTTAAAAGGCTTTCACATGACAGAGATGTTATCTAATTACATTATTAGAGAACAATCATGTATGCCTATATAACTTGAAAGAATCGTAAGAAAAAGTTTAGAATCGAAATAGAAAATTTCAGGTTCATCCCTAGTAAGGAATATAGTCATTTCGTCCCATTTGGCTTAAAATAAGTGATAACATATGATTTCAGAAAACAGCTGATTTTATGTTATAGGTTATGTTGTACAACAGCTGTTTAACGTTTAGGCTAAGTGACTATTTTTATTAATTGTAATTATTTAATAAAAAGTACCTAAAAATGTTGACCTAAGTAGAAATTTACTTTTAAAAAATAGTTTGTTCATATTAAGTGATTGTTACATTGTTAATTCAAAGAGTGCTGTTAGCAAACGTTTGAAATTATTTTTTCTATTTAAGAAAGAGTCACGCAACGATAATGAACTATTTAGATACAGAGAGCGGAAGACGTAGCTTGAGTTATGGGCGATACGTTTCCGGTTTAAGAAATCGTCTCTTTCAGTTCTCTGCAGAGGTTAGATTGCCTACAAGCTGGACGTTGTCGCGAGTACTTCCGAACAGCTGTACGCCCGGCCACAGAATACAATAATCTCATTAAAAAACAATGAGCGGTCATTGGTCAACACGCAACGTCTGCAAGTCGTGTCCGGACATCCTTGTACAGCCTATCTTTAATGCAAGAAATCGACAAAATACCTTGCGGAAAGTAAACGAATATGATAAGATTATCTACGAAAATTACAAGATGCAATATTTTTGCCTTTTCGTTTCACTTGAACGTGGAAATTCCTAAGTATAACAATTGTTTATAATTTAACAAATAATAAAAATAATACATGTTTATTTGAGTACTCGAATTAAGTATTAAATAAATGAGAAATCGGTTGAATATTGAGTCAAAAGATATATATATATATATATATATATATATATATATATATATATATATATTCTTGATATTTTACGTTATCCATTGTTTTTCCGTTGCACTGACTTTATGAAGTTAATATATTACTATTGTAAGTAATTTTATCCTCCATTTGAGTGATTCGACAATGGTCAAGTGACCGAAAGGTGCCTCATCACTCAAGGTAAAATTATTGCACTTAATGGTGGATAAAATTACTTACAATAGTAATATATTAACTTCATATATATATATATATATATATATATATATATGTGTGTGTGTGTGTGTGTGTGTGTGTGTGTGTGTGTGTGCGTGCGCGCGCGCGCGCGCGCGTATAGTGGCTTGACAGAAGAAGCCATCAGATTGAGGATGCCAAGAAGAATCACTTCAAGGTTTAAACAAAAAGGAAGCACTAGAATATGGAAATTTGAAAAATGCCTGAAAAACGATGACTGTTTAACTTTGGGTTAGGTTTACTTCTACCTACGACCACTTGATAATAAAAGCTAGACAAGAATACGAGTATACAACACATGCTTGCTGAATTCTTGGTGACTATGTTCCAAAATACCCGACCTACTTTCGTATTAAACGGAGACCAATTTTCCAGTAGTAATATTGATTTTCCGTAGGAAATAGGACAGTTTTTAGAAAGTGTTTCTTCTTCATTCAATGAAGTGGCTTCACGTTGCATTACTTTGGCCGGAGCTGTATTTGGTAGCCGCTTAAACCGAGTATTGATTATTTACATTGTCTGACTGACTGTAAGAGACAATAGGACCTGCCTCGGCTATTGTGCAGTGTTAATTACTTTAGAAAAGAAGCAACAAGTAAGGCCGTGCTAGGCAACGTTGTGATGCACGGCCGTACATTCTGACGAGAAAGGTCGCCAGCAAGTAATGTTTGAAGTTTTGCCTCTTATTTTGTATGTTATGAATAAAATAAAAACAAAAGTGTTTTGAAGCCAATTCTTACTCATGTCAACAAAACTTGTTTTCAATTTTAGTTACTTTTTATTAAATAATTACAATTAATATAAATAAAGTAACATAACCTATTCGTTAAAACAACTTCTACCACAATAACCTATAAAAAAAAACAGATGTTTTATCGTATGTTATCACATATTTTAAGCCAAACATGATAAATTAACTACATTGCATAGCTTTCCCTTGTGCGACAAGATTTTCTCTCATAAATCTAAAATTAATTCGTTTTTAATTAAATTAATGAATTAGGCTAATATTTGAGAAAAAACTGAATTAATATCAAGTGTCATTCACTACAAATTTTAAGAAATGTATTTGAACTTGAGTGAAATAATTGAAAATTTGACCAATGTATATATATATATATATATATATATATATATATATATATATATATATATATATATATATTTAGTGTGTGCTTATAGAAGGAATTGAATAAAACCTCAATATTTGAGACTACGTTTCACCAAACATTATTTGGTGTTATATTTCTGAAAATACACGTATTTTTACACAGGTCTACCTTTTAAACTTTAAATAATACACATTTATGTAAATCTACATACACCAATGGTGTAAGTTTAATATTTTCTAGTTATTAATGTTCAGAAAATATTTAAGAGCGTGTAATTAATATTGATTTTACATTAGCTAAAGTAACACTTTTGTTTGTAAATAAGTCCCTTGTAATTGACAGTTGCAGACATGAAAACAAGGTTGACTGAAGGCAATCATAACCTAAAACTCGTGGATGTACAACACTAACCACTTTCAGTAACAACAAATCTTGGATATTTGCTGTATATTATTTATTCCGCGAAATTAAATCAAATAATATTAATAAATGAAGAATATCTTATGTATTTCTATATTTCTCACTTCTTAATATTAGTTCACACTCACCCTACAAATACATAGTTATATATCTTGTTCAAATTTTCAATCGCTAATAAATTACTTTTGATTCATTCACATTTTTAGCTCAAATATATATTTTTAAATTTTTAATGTATGACACTTTATGTTAATACAGTTTTTTCAAATATTAATTCATTAATGAAATTTAACTAATTAACTTGTTAATTTCGCTTTCTATTTTGCCACTTATGTCATGTCCGTATGCATATTTATATTAAAGAATAGTTGTATATTTACCAAAGAATAGTTGTATATTTACCAAAGAATAGTTGTATATTTACCAAAGAATAGCTGTATATTTACCAAAGAATAGTTGTATATTTATCAAAGAATAGTTGTATATTTACCAAAGAATAGTTGTATATTTACCAAAGAACAGTTATATATTTACCAAAGAATAGTTGTATATTTACCAAAGAATAGTTGTATATTTATATTAGTTGTAATTAATAATAATAATAATTTATATTATTTGATAAAAACTAACAAAAATAAAATTTTGTTTTGTTTACCAAAGTAGGAATTGACTAATTCCTTTTTATATTAGGCCCTACTTGTTTTTTTTTAAACAAAATTTATTCTAAAACTGGCTGCCTGATGGAAACCCATCTTAGACATATATTAATTAGTAAAAACCGCCAAACTAGGTTAATTGTTGTGGTACTGTGGCAGTTGGACATTTTACGATGAATTGCACTATATAATCACACGCGATGGGTTTATATTTCCAAACAAGGCTTGTTAAAACATAAAGCCCGATAAAAGAACAATGATAACTACAGGACTACTGTCACCTTAATTGCGCTGATGCCATCCGATACGGCGCTAACTGGCGCTTAATTACTTTCAAGTATTATCAAGCCAGATAATTGCTTACTGTTTTACCGGCTAGTTGGAAGCGGAGGAGAGGTAATTATGGCGTTACAGAAACTGTAGGATAACGAAAACTACGTAAACCCCATTCTACGATAAAAGTAGTGTGAGATCATCTATTCTACTAATATGTGTAGTGTGAAATCATCTCTATGCCCCCATAAGGACGGGCAACTACTTTGCCCACTTAATACGTATGCGCCAAAATAAACAATACTGAAACAGTTGTAAGATTTTACTTTATTTCATTTTATTTACATAGTTCTGCACATACATACAAGTATAAAGAAGCTAAATCGGTTAGACTCGGTATAAACACTTTACTTTAGCCAATTCCCGCACAGTAACTTTAGCCTCCCAGTAACGACCGATTCTGGAAAGGTCAGGGCAGGTTAAAATGTGGTCCCCTTTCATGACACCATCGAGATATAGCGGGCACTTATCGGATTCTGCTGTGCCAACTTGATAGAGATGGGCCTGGAGATAGTCGTGTCCTGTCAGGAGTCGAAATTTAGCCTCGGCAGTTGCCCTATCGCTTTGAGGGCAACAGAGGACCTCGACTGCTAAGTGATGCTCACTTTCCCTCTGCTGGCTTCCTCGTGCTCTTGTTTCATAAAGTGTTTCAGGGCTGTATCGATAAAGTGTTTGGCAGAGGTGAGGCTGGCTTCTGCGTTTGGCAGCTGCAACTGTGCTCCATTTTTCCTAGGTAGTCTGCTCTTTCGTTGCCTGTGATGCCGACGTGACTTGGGATCCACTGAAGGCTAATTGACCAGTCGTTTTGCAAAAGATGTGAGCTTGCTTCTCGGCAGTGGATTATGTTAGAACAGTCTGTGGAAGAGTTGTCGGCTATTGCAATTACGGAGGCTTGGGAGTTTATAAAGGCGATTAGACTCTGGTATAAACATGTTCTATAGGGCCTCCGTTCAACTTAAGCCAACGCTCACACCGTTCTTGAAGGTTTTGCATCATTTTGGCGAAGAGGGGTTGTTTCATGCTCGATATGCATATGGTTATTTTGTCTTGTAGTTGGACGATGGAGGTTAGTGGGTCATCACGGAAAATGTTGAAATAACTCTTGTAACACATGTTTTCAAAATTTCTCGTCTTTCTTATTTTTAAGCAAAAACCTGTTACAAATTTACGAGAAGGTGGAAGAACGTTTTCAGATAGACCGGGCCCTCGTAATTTTCTTGTATTCATAAGTTGTAGAAATATTTATTGTATAGATGTATTCATTGAAAGTTACTGAATCTCGCAACTACACAAAGAGATAAACGTTTTCAGATATACCGGGCCCTCGTAATTTTCTTGTATTCATAAGTTGTAGAAATATTTATTGTATAGATGTATTCATTGAAAGTTACTGAATCTCGCAACTACACAAAGAGATAAACGTTTTCAGATATACCGGGCCCTCGTAATTTTCTTGTATTCATAAGTTGTAGAAATATTTATTGTATAGATGTATTCATTGAAAGTTACTGAATCTCGCAACTACACAAAGAGATAAACGTTTTCAGATATACCGGGCCCTCGTAATTTTCTTGTATTCATAAGTTGTAGAAATATTTATTGTATAGATGTATTCATTGAAAGTTACTGAATCTCGCAACTACACAAAGAGATAAACGTTTTCAGATATACCGGGCCCTCGTAATTTTCTTGTATTCATAAGTTGTAGAAATATTTATTGTATAGATGTATTCATTGAAAGTTACTGAATCTCGCAACTACACAAAGAGATAAACGTTTTCAGATAGACCGGGCCCTCGTAATTTTCTTGTATTCATAAGTTGTAGAAATATTTATTGTATGGATGTATTCATTGAAAGTTACTGAATCTCGCAACTACACAAAGAGATAAACGTTTTCAGATATACCGGGCCCTCGTAATTTTCTTGTATTCATAAGTTGTAGAAATATTTATTGTATGGATGTATTCATTGAAAGTTACTGAATCTAGAAAACTACACAAAGAGATAAACGTTTTCAGATATACCGGGCCCTCGTAATTTTCTTGTATTCATAAGTTGTAGAAATATTTATTGTATGGATGTATTCATTGAAAGTTACTGAATCTCGCAACTACACAAAGAGATAAACGTTTTCAGATATACCGGGCCCTCGTAATTTTCTTGTATTCATAAGTTGTAGAAATATTTATTGTATGGATGTATTCATTGAAAGTTACTGAATCTCGCAACTACACAAAGAGATAAACGTTTTCAGATATACCGGGCCCTCGTAATTTTCTTGTATTCATAAGTTGTAGAAATATTTATTGTATGGATGTATTCATTGAAAGTTACTGAATCTCGCAACTACACAAAGAGATAAACGTTTTCAGATAGACCGGGCCCTCGTAATTTTCTTGTATTCATAAGTTGTAGAAATATTTATTGTATGGATGTATTCATTGAAAGTTACTGAATCTCGCAACTACACAAAGAGATAAACGTTTTCAGATATACCGGGCCCTCGTAATTTTCTTGTATTCATAAGTTGTAGAAATATTTATTGTATGGATGTATTCATTGAAAGTTACTGAATCTCGCAACTACACAAAGAGATAAACGTTTTCAGATAGACCGGGCCCTCGTAATTTTCTTGTATTCATAAGTTGTAGAAATATTTATTGTATAGATGTATTCATTGAAAGTTACTGAATCTTGCAACTACACAAAGAGATAAACGTTTTCAGATAGACCGGGCCCTCGTAATTTCCTTGTATTCATAAGTTGTAGAAATATTTATTGTATAGATGTATTCATTGAAAGTTACTGAATCTCGCAACTACACAAAGAGATAAACGTTTTCAGATAGACCGGGCCCTCGTAATTTTCTTGTATTCATAAGTTGTAGAAATATTTATTGTATAGATGTATTCATTGAAAGTTACTGAATCTCGCAACTACACAAAGAGATAAACGTTTTCAGATATACCAGGCCCTCGTAATTTTCTTGTATTCATAAGTTGTAGAAATATTTATTGTATAGATGTATTCATTGAAAGTTACTGAATCTCGCAACTACACAAAGAGATAAACGTTTTAAGATAGACCGGGCCCTCGTAATTTTCTTGTATTCATAAGTTGTAGAAATATTTATTGTATAGATGTATTCATTGAAAGTTACTGAATCTCGCAACTACACAAAGAGATAAACGTTTTCAGATAGACCGGGCCCTCGTAATTTTCTTGTATTCATAAGTTGTAGAAATATTTATTGTATAGATGTATTCATTGAAAGTTACTGAATCTCGCAACTACACAAAGAGATAAACGTTTTCAGATAGACCGGGCCCTCGTAATTTTCTTCTATTCATAAGTTGTAGAAATATTTATTGTATAGATGTATTCATTGAAAGTTACTGAATCTCGCAACTACACAAAGAGATAAACGTTTTCAGATAGACCGGGCCCTCGTAATTTTCTTGTATTCATAAGTTGTAGAAATATTTATTGTATAGATGTATTCATTGAAAGTTACCGAATCTCGCAACTACACAAAGAGATAAACGTTTTCTAAATATTTTTTTGTAGTACGAGTTATCAAATCAACGTATCTAAAGAATACAATAACAAATAAAGTACACAAGAGCGCTAATTAAAGTGCGACTATAAAACCGCCATAGCTACAAACGCTAACATAGCATGGGTAAACGCTCCATATGAACAAGTTCCGCCTTTATAGCAAGAGGTTTTTATTGTTATAGCTAAAGCGCCATAAATTTTAATGAGCAGAATAAAAATTCACCAATTCGCCACTTTATAATCAGGTTCTGTAGTAATTTGTCATCAGCGGAGTCGACAGTTCGCCACGACTTGAGCCATAAAATCGTTCCACTACCAAAACGACTATTATTTCATTGCGTCCCCCCCTTTTCAATTTGTTATTTTCGACTACGAATACTAAAAACGCAACATGTAAAAACATTAACAATAAATGTCAGCCATGAATCGACAGCCTAGGTAACAAGGACACCGGCACAATACTCGCGAGCTTACGTTTAGATTTCGCCCGGGAAAACGTTCTGATATTGTTTAAAGCCTAACCTGCTTTATTTCCTCACAGCGTAAGCAAATACACTATATTACTCTAGTATGAGTTTACTTGATTTACTGGATAGCTATGAGACATGACCCTGGGGACATCCTGCATAGCGTACGTTCTCACATCCTACACGGCGTCAGCGCGATTGTATGAAATAACAATAATGTTGAGTGTTGACGATAGTTCAATCACTAGATCGTAGGATCGCTACTGTCGAGGCATCACTCAACATTACTAAATTCGTTATTAGTGAAAATCATGTAGGCCTATATATAATTCTTAATATAATCATCTTCATTTCTGTTACGAATATTTCTATATATTTCAGTACTTTTGTCTGTCTTCCTCAACATTTAAGAAGCAGTACTATTTAAGTTTTGCAAATCTAATCACCCCGAAACTCGTCAACAAAGGTAAATATTTTAATGTTAGGAAAGGCAATTTATATGGCCCTATATAACTTGAAAGAATCGAGAATAGGAAGGACAATTTTGGAATCGAACATTTTAGGAATCGGTCATCTATCTTGTAGGGAAACCTGATTACAGGTTTCATGTTTGTAGAAAAGTGAGGAGACGTGTGTTTTTAAACAAATTTTGATAATATCTGCTCTTTTAATTATTTTCAGATGTCCCTAAGGACTTTGGTGTAGGATCGATATATTATTCCATTGAAGATGCTAATAATGCTTTTGACTTTTTTCGTTCAGAACATCTTGCACCAAACCCCACGTACTGTACAGAGCCGGAATACAAGCGTATTGTTGGGTTGTGGCAACGCTGAATAGAAACAATATGGCCGCCACTAGGTAATCAGTACAACCGCAGTGTCGTCACACAAGCCAGTCCTCTAATCCTTATCTCAACCATGAGCGTTTGCTGGAGACAGAATCGGCGTGTTTAATGACGCGTTTACACACTGGGAAGTAAAATCGTCAAACCGTGGTTAGTTATAATAATAATTATAAATAAACGTAATGAAAATTATAATAAATAAAATATCCCCACACACAAAAGACGAGTGTGTATACTCATATTTAGTCACATACACCAGCATTCTGGGAGCAACGGTAAACATTCCGTCGACTGTAGTAGCAGTGGGTGGCTGCATTGCTATCGTCTGCGTTAAATAATCAGATCGTCTATTTTTCCGCTGAATGTTCAAGTAGCAATATAGTAGAATATAGAAGTAATACACACACACACACACACACACACACACACACACACACACACACACACACACACACACACACACACACACACACACACACACACACACACACACACACACACACACACACACACACACACACACACACACACACACACACACACACACACACACACACACACACACACACACACACACACACACACACACACACACACACACACACACACACACACACACACACACACACACACACACACACACACACACACACACACACACACACACACACACACACACACACACACACACACACACACACACACACACACACACACACACACACACACACACACACACACACACACACACACACACACACACACACACACACACACACACACACACACACACACACACACACACACACACACACACACACACACACACACACACACACACACACACACACACACACACACACACACACACACACACACACACACACACACACACACACACACACACACACACACACACACACACACACACACACACACACACACACACACACACACACACACACACACACACACACACACACACACACACACACACACACACACACACACACACACACACACACACACACACACACACACACACACACACACACACACACACACACACACACACACACACACACACACACACACACACACACACACACACACACACACACACACACACACACACACACACACACACACACACACACACACACACACACACACACACACACACACACACACACACACACACACACACACACACACACACACACACACACACACACACACACACACACACACACACACACACACACACACACACACACACACACACACACACACACACACACACACACACACACACACACACACACACACACACACACACACACACACACACACACACACACACACACACACACACACACACACACACACACACACACACACACACACACACACACACACACACACACACACACACACACACACACACACACACACACACACACACACACACACACACACACACACACACACACACACACACACACACACACACACACACACACACACACACACACACACACACACACACACACACACACACACACACACACACACACACACACACACACACACACACACACACACACACACACACACACACACACACACACACACACACACACACACACACACACACACACACACACACACACACACACACACACACACACACACACACACACACACACACACACACACACACACACACACACACACACACACACACACACACACACACACACACACACACACACACACACACACACACACACACACACACACACACACACACACACACACACACACACACACACACACACACACACACACACACACACACACACACACACACACACACACACACACACACACACACACACACACACACACACACACACACACACACACACACACACACACACACACACACACACACACACACACACACACACACACACACACACACACACACACACACACACACACACACACACACACACACACACACACACACACACACACACACACACACACACACACACACACACACACACACACACACACATATATCATAATATTTCACGTCGTCCATTATTTTTCCGTTGCACTGACTTTATGAAGTTATTATTATTACTTGTAAATAATAAGCACACCTAATATCACATAAACAAGAAATAACAAATTACGAAAATTACCTAACCATACTTGAAATAAATAATAACCCAATAGTACTAAACTCACTAGAAAAATACCACATTTATAAAATCATACACAACAATTTAATGAACCTACAGACAACATATGCAGACGACATATTATTCAAAAACATTATACACGCGGCTCGAGAGAAAATGTGTGTGACGTTAACAAATACCAACATCACGGACTGAACATCCACACCAGAAAAATAGAGAAAAATTAAGCAGTGATTCGACAATGGTCAAATGATCGAAAGGTGCCTCATCACATTAGGTAAAATCATTGCACTTAGAGGTGGAAAAAATTATTTACAAGTAGTAATAAATAATATTTTTTCAACTAAATAAATAAAACCCACTAAACACAATACATAGATAGTACTTCTAAAGATTATTACCATGTAATTGAAATGAACATAAAGTAATTGTAGTAAAATACAGATATTTGCATTGTGGTTGGTGGGTTTTATTTATTTAGTTAAGAAAATTAGTCCATAGTGCTCAAAAAATTATTAATTATATAAAATTTATACCGTATACAGACCGAGGCAATATTTGAAGGAAATTTATAAATTCTATAAAGTAACACAGAAGTAAACCTTTTGCACATTCATAAAAATAAGCTGCATTGCATTAAAATCTACATTATGTTATGAGAACAGCTGTTGGAAATGTGTAATTCTAAAATTGGATCGGAAAAGTTTTTAACTAGTAGCTAGGTTTCTTAGACGAAATGTCAATATCATAGGTTTTAATAGTTTTTCTAATACTCCACTACACCATTGTATAAAAAATTGTTGCAATGTTGTAATGTTTGCTTGTGCATTCCCCTGTTACTCTCTCCATTAACAAGATAATAGTATGGGCTACGCGGGAGAGAAAGTAACAAAAGGCTGCAAGTTTATTATTGGAATTGGTTTTGCAAAAGAGTTCAAAATGTATAAAAACAAAAAACGAATGAAAAGCACAATTTTTTAAGTTATAAACAAATGAATTTTCATTAAAAAAAAGTTTTACCTGAGGAAATAGAAAATTCGAAACCTATTTCTTACCTACTCTCTATTGTATTCGCCTAATTGTTTAGTTCCCAAAAATATCTCTTCAAGATAAATTTTCTATAATTATGAATACCACCAGCTCTCTTAAAAGACCGATACTTGTAGTTACTCGGTACGGTCGAACTGCGCAAGAACTACCCTAACTCATAATGAACACTACAACATTATAATGAACAAAAAATGTTTTTACGTAATAACGAATAGAGTTCTAATAATTTTAGGCAATTTCCAAAGTAATTCTCAGCGAACGTGTAACATATACAACCAAATTCCTTCTCTTCATAATAAATAGTTTAAACTGTCGACTAATAGTAAACTTGTCATTAATGTGTAAAATAAAAATCCTTGCAGACCTTACCATTTACAATATAATACTCTCTTCCTCTGATTTGGCTAAAAGACGGTTAGTAGGCCTACTGTAAAAGGTGCGATCAACCGTGCATAACTGACCCGGGGTCTATCTGCGCAGTCGACTATAGCCCAGAATTAATCTCCTTAATAATTTCTTGATCACACTGCGCAGTTCCACCCTGTCCCTGGTCCTCACTGCTTTACCTTATAGCTTTTCACATTGCCTTAGTGTAAACCTTTCATATTAATTTTTGTTTTTGTTCCAGTACTAATATGAGAAATTGTCGACCTAGAAGCCAATTGGTTGCGTAAAGGTAGCCTAGTGCCGTGAAGGAGTGTTGTGGGTTATGTATTCGCTAACTGTTAACGAGGCTATGCATTTATGTTGAAATTTGTAAAGCAGAATTTCAGTCACTAATGAGTGAAGGTCAGCATAAAGAAATGAGTCCAATCAGCATAACAATGGCGTAAGGTTAGCTTGCTCGTCAGAAATTCCGCCGACTGGACAGGTCTCAGTTTTACCCACAGATCCGCGTCTTCCCGCCTTTAGTGCCATCTTGGAACAAGGTTGGCTACTAAAATGTACAGATTCGTGAAAATTAGTTTAGACTATTACGTCCATTTCAACTCCAAGTACAACTGCCAACCAAATATAATGATTAACGGTATTGAATTAACATTAAAAAAATAACACTCGTAAACCCGTGATAAACAATCGTAAACATAAGAATTAAAACTTCGAGCACAAACAAAATTGAAGAAACAGAATAATATGACGGAAATAAAAAATTGTCAAGAAATGTTTACTGCAGAAATAAAATGAAGTCAGTTTTTACTTGGTCTATAACAAAAATTGTATTATTTACTTTTTATTAAATAATTGCAATTAACATAAATATGCATGTACGTATGACATAATCACAATATTGTAGCAGCAATTGTTAATATTACCCTAGCTTTCATGGTGTGTTTTTTTTCTAAACCATTACTTACGATATTGTGTGGTAACCATGGCAACAATTCTTGACAACACCGATAGGCCAAAAAGGAAGATGGGAGAGTTGTACACTAGTGGTTTCGACGAGAACAGGGTGAGGGAAAAATGTATATACCTAGAGCTGTAAGAAAAACATTTCCACCTATTGGCAAGTTGACTCAGTACCAGAATGCTGGATTTAAACATGTAATCATACGCTTCGAATCCGACCTAAAGACACCAACTTTTATAAAATTTAATTAATGAAATAACATTTGATAAACTGTATTATCATCAAGTGTAATACACTACAAATTTCAACTTGAGGGGATAGATAAAAAGTATTTGAACGATATATATATATATATAGAGAGAGAGAGAGAGAGAGAGAGCGAGAGAGAGAGAGAGAGTGAACTAATAAAAGGAATTGAAAAAAACATTTCGTGAAATATGTCTTAGATAACACAAAAAGCCGTAACACGAACAATGGCGACGGCATCGTCCCTTATGACGTATTTAACATAGATTTAAATAGTATTGAGTATCTTCTCAAACATCGATCGACTCACAGATATGATCACATTCAACCATTATACTCCAAGCATGTAATGGTAGCTTGACACAGTGACGGATCCGTGTCGTGTCGCATGAAACATTCATGAGTTGGCAGAGCGAACGAGTAGAAGCCTACTGACGGAAGATGTCCAAGATTTCCCTCAGTTTGCTGTAATCTACAGATAGAAATTATTCATTCCGTACTACGATGAAACTGAATAGCTTGTAACTTTTTCAGCTGCATTTGTGTTTCCAGTTATCCCACGGTGAGCAGCACTGTTGCTACTCCCATCGGCCTATTTATAACTCCCTAATAAAACTTTGTATACTACAAAAAGTCTCCAACCAGAGAACACGTTCTACATAACCTAAAAATTACTTTATAATTTAAAACTCACAAGGTATTGTGGAAAGTTAGGACTGTTTCAAAGAGAAAATTTTACCAAAAAAATTAAAACTCAATTTTGAGGGTAAACAGAAAACCGCTTTGCTTTCTCACTAATTATTTTGAATAATTTACTGCAATTTAATAATAACAAATAATACACAACAACTTTTAACCCTAAATATTTTCATACACAATATCAAGAGCACAATGGTACAACATATTGCAATAAAAATATTGGCAAAAACTGTGGTATTACCACAAAAATAACTGATAAAACACGTTACCTAAAGGGCTTAGGTAATCTTAGGTAACTTGTTTTCCAGTATTGTAGTTTTTGCCAATATTTAACTGTAACAAATAACTTCATTCTAACCTGATGTACATTTCGGTTACCAATTAACCATCTTCAGAAGAATGACACAACATACTCATGTATGCCTCTATATACTATACAGAGTGTTGTGCCAAGCCTCGGATGATGGTTATTTGATAACCGAAACGTGCATCAGGTTAGAACAAAATTGTTTGTTGTTAGAGGTTTTTGTGTATTATTTATGCTTTGTTTTATATTAAAATAAATTTATAAATGTATAAACGAATTCAATTAAACACATTTCCGTCCATTGGTTGCCATTTAATTTTTATCTATAATTATAATATATTTTCACCCACAAGTAACACATAGCTAATAAGAGCCGATATTCTAACTTTCGTACTAACACTAGTCAATAAGTGTTGGAATAAAGGCTGAATTAAGGTGGAATATATTTTTGCAAAACCAGAATAATCCCATCAGAACTTTACTGTTTTTGATTCTAATCTTACCCTGGGGTAAGATATAAATAGTGAGGTTGCATTTACGATTTATAAAAGCACAAATTATTGAATTAACGCGTCTATAATGTGTTGTATTCAAGTGTATCGTTTTATGGTGCAACATATAAACAAACTTTATTTTTTACTGACGTAAACACTTAAAACTTCTGACTAGAATGTTTAACAATTTTCTGTCTAAATGTAGAGGAAGTGGGTTAACGATATCAACTGGATTTAGTTTAACTTAGATGTTATGTATACAGTACAATGATTTTCGAATTGAACTGATTTGTTATTGGCTTCAAGTTGTATCAATTGTTATCTTGCTTGAGGCTATTTTACTAAACTTACACCTCTATCAGCAATCCTATGACCACCATTACATTTATTTCTATTATATATTAAAAAGAAAACTGCAAGATTAAAGAAAACGTTAAAATAATACACAATTTAAATATTTAGGAAAAGACAGTAATATTTTGTTTTAAAACAATTAAAATGTATAGGCTTTTTAATATTCAGTGAAAAAAGCAAGATAATGACAAATACAAAAACTGTAGCTATTAAATGGAAATCAAAATTAAACAATATTACAGAACTAGTGATAATGGAGGGGTTGCTGAGAATAAAAATAGCAGTGATCACAAAACCTTTAATTTAAATAAGTAAAATCTCTACACAACAAATAGCCTATTCTTTTATTCAATACCTTATGTACTTTTCAAGTGCATATGCAACGTACATAAGGTATTAAATAAATAAAACAGTGTTTGTGGCATAGAGGTTTTATTTATTAACATAAAACATTACGCTTCAGTTAATTTATACAGTTATCATAAAACCTGTTTAATGATATTTTATCCAAAGGTGTATTTTCTGACCCAGTCAGTTGCTACTTATACTTAATATTCCACTATATAGGTTATGTTGTGGTCATGGGTTTGTAAAAAGTAGGCCTTCTAGATTAGTAACAACACAAAAATATATAGAAAACAACTTAGATTCTAGACCTTTAATTATGATCACTTCCTAACCTTACTTCATAATTTACAAGCAGAATTGTCTTTTTTCGAAAAAAATATAATTAAATATTCGGCACTTGTATCATACACATAGTTAAAATATTGTTCTTAATAATTATGCTACCATAGAAAAAAAATCAAGGCTCATTTTGTGTTACAAAACGGCTATATTGGTGTTTATTGTTGACAATAAATCTATGCTAACATTAACTGCCAAAAATAAGGTAAATTACAGTTAGCATTAAAAGAAGAATAAGTATATCGGTAAGTATTATAAGAAGGGCTAGTTCATTAAGATTATCCTCAGTCCAAAAATATTTTATATTTTCAACTGTTGGCTACTATTTTTGTAAAACATTGTCCAAATTTACTGCGTCACAAAGTTTCTCAGTTCAAGGAGTGGCTCGAAATCAATCAATAGCTATGTGTTAATATAAATGAGAATTTCCGAAACTAAGACATGGATGTGAATACAAGACGCACAGACACTATGTTGAAGAAATATTGGGTTGGATTAAAATTTGGACCCTAATTATACTTTGAATAAAATTACAATTCACTTTGATTTTAATATTATTTAGATAATATAAAAAATATTCAACCTACTGAAACAGAATCTGTTTTATCGAAAATACAAAAATAGCCCAGTTTACCAGATTAACAAGATGTACCACATGAACACTTACTCTGCAGCCCACTCCAAAACAAAAATAAACCAGGCTGGTATCTATAATAAATTAGGAACGCTATTGTGAAGTGTTTGGAGTTTAGATTCAACTTACAGGAGAGTTATTATGTAAACTTAAGAAATGTAAACACGGAGGCTACCTACGTCATAGCCACGTGTAGTGTTACCACAACAACGAAACAAAACTATCGTACACCTTTCATTCATCAAACTGCAATCATGTTTGCTTAATTTACTTTTTTAAGAACGTCTATTTTTAACGAAACGACTTTATTTATAACATATTTACTGTAATGTGTTGAGCAATGTTTAAATCACATAACTAAATTTCTATTTTTCGTTGGCGTCTTAATACATTTTATTGCTAGATAGATCATTTCTACCGTTCAAGAACAGGGTGTTAAACCGAAAAATCTTAATCCTGAGAAGTCATTTAGGGTTGCGAGGGTTCGATTCGAAAAAATATCCTTCCATTCTGGGGCGCATCTGCATTAAGCCAAGAAAATAAAATCTACATATTCTGGGACCCATCTAAACAAAGACAGAGAAAATACACATTCTGAAGCGCATTTGCACAAAATGAAGAAAATAAAATTTTACATTATTCTGGGACGCATTTAAACAAAGACAGTAAAATAAAATTTACAGATTAAAAAGCAAGGTAATGATTCATAAGAACAAATACACACAACGCAAGACACTAAAAGATAAGTTGATTGCTGATGCTGGTATAAAATAAAAATGATTAGAAGAAGAAAGTGTAATGCAGGAAGAGGGAAAGATACCTGTTAAAAATATTAACGAATGGTGGATAATAGGTATAAGAAAAGAGCAATATGATAAAGTGATGTGATCGATGAAGGTATGGACAAAAGGAACCTAGAATATGGTACGCCTGGAATGGCAAATAGGTGAGGGAACCATAGTTCTACAATTCTTAGAAGAACAAAACGGGAAAGTACCAAGCTGAAGCAACCGACGGGAGCTGCTCCGGTGAGAAACAATCTTGGCATCATTGGCATGGCAGTAAAATACGCGATAGTACTATAAAAAGTGCTAAGAATGTGTACTTGTGTACTTTAACATCAATAATATGAGAACTTTATGTTTAAAGCATTCTAGATTTATCTGTTCAAAGCAATTGTAAAAAAAAAAATATTTAGTCTGTTACTTTTCTGCCAAAACGGGAGAACTAAGCCTCCCCAGGGACCTCAGGTCAACTATTCCTTCTCTGTTCCAGGAATAACTTCGAAAAGGCAAACAAATTTCGGCTTCAGACGCTTGCCTCTCATCGTCCAACACACAAAAGTAGTAAAACAAACAAACAAAACGCATTAGCATATAAACTTAGGTCCTTGAACTTGTACAGATAACACTTCCGTTGCACTTACTTCCTGAATCCCATCAGGGGGAAGACGACAATAACCTCTGTGCCCTATTTACACACCTTGTGCTGAATTCACAAAATCAGAACCAACAATATGGATGCAGAATATTGAATTTAACATTGCAACAAACTATAAGTATTTTGGTCTACCAATTTTGTTTTCAATCACTATTCAAAACTTTTAATTTTATTAATGCAAATCTGAACAACAATTGTTGCAATATTATAAGATTAAGAGAAATATTATTTCACTTAAATAAGAAATTGAACAATAATAATATATCTAGTTGCTATGAATAGATTGCATTCAAACTGTTATCGCCTTCTTGTTATTTGAAGGAAAATAACTGAAAAAAATGGAAATTAGTTCGTGTAGCCCTTTGTTAGCAGAACTTACTCAAAAAATGTTATATTCTGGAGAAACTTTAAATACTAAAATTAATGATTTTTAAATATGCTTTGAAAGACTTTAAAAAGGTTATTTATATATTATAGTTTTTTAACATATTATATTATATATTTTAGTGTATGGTTTTTGTCAACATGTCGCTGAATATGTATGCATGGCTGCCTAGCTACATTACATCACTGCTAAAAGCACCTCTGATGATTAAAAAAAATAGAAACGATCAATTCAACACAAAAAAATGACATTGTTCCATTTTCAACTCGAGCTACTAGCGCATACACTTCAACACATATAAAAACGTGTATATGGTGTATTTATAATGCTAAAAGAAGGCATTTGGGGAAATGGGTTGAAAGAGGGTCCCGAAAATTCCCTTCTTAATTACTACATTAATAAAGTGTTATTACAGACAAGGTTTAATAATTTTCTTATCGATGTTAACGTCTATGGAAATTGAAAACTTTATATACATTCAAAGATTTCTGCAAATATGAGGGTAATTATTTCTAAATGTTTTTTGTATTCATCTCTGACTACGATCACAAATTGTTTTATATTTTCTTTTACATGTGTATTGAACAATACAAAATATAACCAATTAAATAAATTATACAACACATTTTTTCTGAAGAAAATAGAATTGATTACCCTTTTTTGTAACCCTAAAAGCAAAAATCACATACCCAAGGTGATGTAAGTAGGTAATCATTATTTACTTAGATGTAAAGGGTTAACAGTGAATTATAGTAGTAGAGAGATATATTCATTGTTACTATAAGATGTGAGAGAATTAGGCTATAGAGAGAACCTATCTATGTAAGCCAAGAGCTCCCTTCTTTTACAGTATTTTAGTGCTATTTACATATATATGTTAACATTTCCTAAATTTCCCCTATAATGCACAATTATAATTTTTTTTAACAGCATAAATGTTGTACATAGATAAATGGAACACTAATTTGGCTCTGTATTTTCTGCTTTGACGCCTATAAGTAAAGGGTTACCTTTAGATGTAATATTTCCGAACATTTTACAAAACATAACATTCTTATGTACTTTTCAGGGATTGGCCTGTTGCTCAACTCAAGTATTCTATAAAGATCTGGCATTATTATTAGAACATCATAATGAAGCTCAATCATACCCCTGAGGCAATATAATATCCCAGAAATATATTCAATATCAAATGGTTGGCCTAAAAAAAAGCTGGCTGTTACAATTACCAAGAGTTTTACAATGTTTGAATATTCGTTCCCATAGCTACAAAGATAATTAGAATCAGGAAAATTACCTCAAAACAAAGTTCTTTTTTATAGGCATCTACATTCGGCAATTATTAAGATCAGTTACTACCGCTCCAACCGGCGAAATTTTTTTCCTGATCAATTTCACCTTGCTGAGCATGAATCTGAAGTTTTTTGTTTACTGCAAACACATTTAAATAAAAATAATAACCTAACCTGACCTGATCTGGTTTTCTTAGGTTAATATGTGTTTTAAATAACTTCAGGTTCGTGTTCAGCAAGGTCAAATTTATCAGGAATAAAAAAGGTTCGCCGATCGGAGCGGTAGTTGCTGATCTTAATAATTACATTTTTTTACAGGCGCCTACATTCTTTTCCAAGAAAACGATTATTCAAAGAAAACATTTCAGTTGTAATAAATTGAAATCAGATCAATAGAAATCTGATTACATACATACGAATCATTTACGAAGTAAAAACTACACAGTCCAGGTTCAAACAGGTTCGGCATTCGTGCAATTCCGATCATGTTAAGTTGAACCTAGCCGGAGAATTGTCGCAATGAGTGAACAATCGCGCGATAACAGACTTTATTTCAAATCACCAACGCTTTAAACACTCGCCGGGAAAAAAAACATTCCAAACCGGCCAATTACAATTGTTTAACAAGCCCGTGTTAACCTATGAGACGTTAATTAACCCGTTGTTTTCTAAACAATTTTAGGAACTTTCCGTTGCTTAATTAAAGTTAATTGTAAAACAAACAAGTAAACAGTACAATTCCGTTAGGTAAATAAGTGGTGGTTTCGTCATAACGTACAAAAAAACACCAATCACGTGTAAATTTTTAAGTTTAAAAGCGGGGTTGCCTAGAATAGATTCCAAGTGATCCAATACCGACGCTATAAATATCATAGTAGAAAATAGAATTTCTTTTTTATTGTTAAAATCTACATTTATATTTGTTATGCAACTTCCTCACATGCTCTAGCGTGCAATTATAAATTAAAATTAACATATTTTGCAAAATATATAACAAAAAATTAAAGTAGGCTGTAAACGTCTAACAAAAATATAACCTTAATATAAAAACTTAAACATACAAAAATTAGAAAGGCTTCAAAAATTTAAAAACAAACTAATGAAAAAAAAGCTTAAACAATTTCAATGGAAAAAGAGTATTACCTTGACCAATTGCGTAAGGCATTTGATATGTGGCTGATAATGGATTGGAAGAAGTTGTGTCCCACATGTAGTAAGATGATAAATTGGGCGCCGGGTATGGAGTTACGCGTCGGTTCTTCATTACTCCATTTACAAGGTTTAAAGAAACAAAAAAAGGATTACAAAACTAACAAAAACAAAAACAATAAACACAAAACACAAAAAAAATGTAGCAACACAAGTCGCACACACTGCTGACTAGACTTGAGTGATTGCTTGTCTTTAGTTGACTACTTCTAGCGCGTGGCGCGCCTGCTGTACTATCGGTACAATCCGCTCCAAAAGCTAGTTGGCACACCTACGGCTAGCTCGTATCACTGATGTACACAACTAGCATAAACTAATCAAAGTCGTTAGAAATTCTAAAAGATTGCAGAACCATGCCAACCTCAAACGAGACTATTGCGTTCTATTTATAAACTTCATATTATCACAACAATGACATCAGTGATTTGTTCGCTATATCACTGGATATTTTTTTGCATTGTTGAATAGAGGAATGTATTATAAAGGCATTGGCAATAACTAGATGACAGCGCATTATGTTTACACGTTATTTACGTTTTTTTACTGTGAATGACACAAAATTGTAAATTTTGTATAATAAAAAAATTTAATTTATTTCAAGTAATTTTACTATTTTAAGTAACACCATAAGAAACAATTAAGATTATATTAGTATAATTTCAAGGTAATTTACGCTTTTCTTTGCTTGGAAATAATTCAAAAGTCAAATTTGTTTACTAGTGTAAGAAATAAGCATTACCATGGTTCAATGTTTTGAATAACTTGTTAAGTTTTAAATTATGAAGTTAAAAATACTAACAATAAAGGAGTATATTAGGTAAGAAGTTTACATGTAATCAAATATTCTCGAAACGAACTATTTAACTCAAGTTCAAACAAATGTATTTAAACTAGAGTGGATGAATAAAAAATATTTTATTAACGACTGAAAATTTGGACGAGATGTATATAGGGGAACTAATAGAAGGCATTGAAAAAGGTAGTTTGAAAAATGTACTTTATTTTGACTTTACCTATAATGTAAATTAAAATTCATTAATAACGAGTACTTTATCTCCCCGTAATTATATACTCAAGCGTAAACTATTGACGTGACCACGACGGGTTTCCCGTGTATCTAATTAGCAACAATTCATTGACCCAATGGAAATTTAATGCAATAACAGTCATAATGTTTGCAACAAGAAATAACTATTCACGAACGTTGCGCGCGTTATCAAGAGATACGTTTAGATACTTACGCTTTTAAAACGTTTATAAGAAACACACGCATGTCGCGCTACGTTATTTTGGGTCAAATAGGTCACAAAGTATACAGATTAGTTATTGTGGAACTGCCTACGGGATTTAGATGCGCTGTACTGGGCTTTAAGGGAGGGTGTAAGCTCGGGTTTGTGTGCGCTGACGGGTTTTCTTAATTGTAGGAAATGTATATGCAATAGAGATTAGATATGGAAACAAGTTCAGAATTCTTTATTTCCTTTGGCAAACCTTATTTTTATAAAACCTCGTTTTATAGATAAATACGTTTGTTTATAAGTTACTAGGTAACCGTTGAACTTTGTCAACGAATATTGTACTTTTACAATATTCATGGATAAGTTCAGTTAACATTAGCTTAACCTAATATATTTTTATTAATATAAGTATTTTATTAACATAATAATAGTTGTAGTCGATCGAAAAAAGTGTTACAATAAACGTTCTTGATTGAATGTTATTTATTGAAGTGCACACGGATATAGATTTTTTTTTGTAAATTGTACAAATCACACGTTTTTGGAAAGGCATAATTATACAGAAATGACTTTGGAAAATAACTTGGATTTGTTGAGCGTTACTTAGCAACCACAATTCGTAATGAATTCAATGAAATCTCTTAAAATGAGATAAGACAGAAAATAATACTCTATGCCATGTTGGCAAATTACATGTTCAAATAAATTATATCGTCAGGAATCTGTTTTGCTGGTAGCCTAGCGCAATAAGTTAATATTTTTCTGCTAAATTTAATTGGTTGGGGGGAGAGGTCATGTGACCCTGTGCCCCCGGCTATACCCCTGAGCTTTTCTATGCCAGAAACCTTCCTAGGAACGTACGCAACAATTTCCCAAAGTTTCATGGAGATCGGATCAGTGGTTTAGTAACGCATAAGGCTCATCCATACATATATATACATACCAACTTTCATTTTTATATACAGATATAAACATTTTACTTTTTATACAGTTTTTGTGCTTTTATAAATTTTTGAACTATTGTGCAAAAAAAACCTTTTCCAAAGATAAAGGTCAGCCTTCTTTACTTTTCCTCCCGAATAGCTTATACTATTTCCCCCATGCCCGGGGAGGAAAGTGGCTTTTTCGTTTTCACTGGTGAGTGCAAAACTGATGCTTTCTCTCAGACACGAGGTAAAAACATTTGTATCTCTAGGTTCTGTGATAAGAGTTATAACAATTTTTTTTCACTGAAATTTTCCAACTAATTATAAAATTTGTTGGAGTTGTTTAGTATTACACTTAGGCCTATATATGCTAAATACGTATTTAGTAAAATGTTTGCAGTTGGATATACTTTTAATAATGCTAAACCTATTTCAGTTATTTTACCCTTACAAGGGCGCCGAAAGGAATCTTGCCCGACTAAATGCTAAAGTCCAAGGCCGGTGCTGTGGGTAAATCATAAAAACGGAGATTCATGTAATTCTGATGAGTAATGATTTGGATATAGAATACTCTCAAACCTATTTTAACTAAATAAATATGAACTAGGGCTATATAAATTGGGTTACTCTAATAAGGTTTTCAGTCTACAGTTTCTGTTACAAAAATGTCGTTTCATACAATTCTAATGAGTTTACAATCAACAAGTAGTCAGAAAAAATCTCTCTTTATTGGAAATTGGGAGAAATCGGGCAACCTTTCACTAATTCAACTAATTTAACAATGTCTAAATTGCAGCTCCATGAAACCCACGCTGAATAGCCTATCATCGACTGAGCGGCTTGGTTATCGATATAGGCCTAATAATGTGAATACAATAGTAAGGCAAAACCTCTTCAGCCGTAAATTCACCGCTGTCACGTTATAAACTCGTTGGAATGCCATCGAGTCTAATCCCGCTTCTCCACACGGAACAAACTGGTCCGGATTCAATTGGAAGCGGCACGGTTTTAAACGGACAGCCAATACGAATTTGCCGCAGAGGGCCGGCGGGCGGGGAGGCCCGTTTTATAGAGGATGGGCGGATAAAAGATTCGAAACAAGTTTTTAATAGCGTAAACAAAATGGCGGAAAGTTGACCGGGTCCATTCGAATGAGTAGGTGTTTAGTAGAACCAGATAGTTTATACAAGATGGGCCTGAATGTTCGGCTCTTTCAATAGAATGAAAATATTTTCATAGAAGCTTTATATGAACCTTAAGGAGTTTTGTTGTTTATGAAAAGGTTTTTGCACTTGAAACATTCCTCTAATCTAAAAGAACCATATTTATTTGCTTGTTATACTTCTACGCTTCAGTGTTTTCGTCTTCACATCTTCATCTTCAAGAAAGAAATTTAAATACGTGCTCTAGAAGGCACTTCAATTTACGATCCATTATATCACCAAACAAAACGATAAAAAAAAATATATATCTACAACACCCATGAACACTTTTGTTATTATACAAAGAAGTTATTATAAACAAACATTTTTTAATGTAACTTCCCACTTATGTCAACAAAGAAAATTTTTAATTTAGTGACATTTTGTTAAATAATTACAATTAATATACATAAAGTAACATGACCTATTCGTTAAAACCGCTGTTCTATCACATACAACCAATAACAAAAAATCAGCTGTTTTATAAAATCATATGCTATCAGTTATTTTAAGCCAAATTTGACGAAATAACTATATTGCATACCTTGCCCCTTTTGTGAAAGGTTTATCTCCCATATAAAACTAAAATCGATTAGTTAATAATTAAATTAATATTTGAATAAACTGTATTAACATCAAGTGTCATCCACTACAAGTTTAAAAATATATACTTGAACTTTAGTGGATTAATAAGAAGTATTTGATTGAAAATTTCTACAAAATAATATATCAGGAGAACGTGAACTAATAGAAGGATAAATAATTAAAACACAATATTTAACATTTATTTTGTATTTTTCTAAATATTTACTCTGAACATTATACTTTAATAGCTATAAAACTAATAAATAACAGATTTATTTATGTTACTACTAATTTATTGGAGGGAAAAAATGGGTGGATTGAGAGCTACTCCTACTAAAAATAGGTTGATCATATGTAACCTGTTTTATGCCCCTACTTCCCTACCTTGATAAATCCTGGTTTGCTGGCTGGGTATTGCCTACTCACTGTGAGATCCGTACAACATTCTAGTCTTATGGCTGAAAATCCATCTCTCAGAAGTCATAAGTTTCTTTTTTCCCTTACATTTTTAAGAGATTTATTTTAAGCGATAAAATCAATATATATCACCACAGTAAAGAGATCTTGACGTACGGGGCAGAAACATGGGTAAGGCCTCAGGCAGACAAGATCACTATCTTGTACTAAAACATCATTTGATCAAGACTAACTTATATGCCCATATAAAACTTGTGAAATGGCCAGCTTCAACCTTTAATAATAACACATTAAAGATTCTGTCATTCGCGTTCCCATGAAAGCTAATAATATTATCGCACAAAAGAGACCTGGTGTTACCAAGATGCACTTTGTCCCATTAGACATCATTCAACATTTATACTCTAAATAAAACATCTCTACTTTTGGAAGAAAACAATTTTAATGACTCATTTGAATTATTTTATTTTTCCGTTTGAAGTTTTCTTCCCTTTGCAATTACTCTGAAGGGACTGCATAAATTTACTTTATACTTCTGAAACATAAAACGGATTCAAGCTGCTCTTGTATTCGCGTTTTTGTGAATAGAGTCATCATCAGCCTTCTGAAACACTTTCATGTTTAGTATTTTTAGACGCTAAACTAACATTACACACACACATACACACACACACACACACACACACACACACACACACACACACACACACACACACACACACACACACACACACACACCCATACACACACACACACACACACACACACACACACACAACACACACACACACACACACACACACACACACACACACACACACACACACACACACACACACACACACACACACACACACACACACACACACACACACAAGACACACACACACACACACACACACAAACACACACACACACACACGCACGCACACACACACACACACACACACACACACACACACACACACACACACCCATACACACACACACACACACACACACACAACACACACACACACACACAACACACACACACACACACACATACACACACATACACACACATACACACACACACACACACACACACACACACACACACACACACACACACACACACACACACACACACACACACACACACACACACACATATATATATATATATATATATTCGATTATTTTATGGCACTTAGCCTATTGGCTAGAAAAAAACAACATCCTATTGGTGACTGTTGATCTGTAGGAAAAACAAAAACCATCAATCGTTGATAGTTTTTGTAAAAAATTAATAAAGAACAAAGATCTTACCCCACACCCCAGCTAACATTCAAGACACACAGTTTCGCAGAAATAAGCTCTCCTCCAGGATAAACATTAGACTAGACTTGTTAAGGACCGGAAGTCGGGGAGCGCTGTTTGTCTTTTTGTTTCCGGTCAAAACGAGACTTTTCAAGAAGAACATATACATTTATTTCTTAGAAAAGATATTGGCCTTCGTAAGAAATCTGCCTTAATGTTGTCTTGAGATGAGCCACAAGCAAACACAGTGTTTCTAATAACGACACCTGCAGACGTTTCTAACACTTTATTGGGGGAGAAATGTTGAAGTCTTTGTTATACGTAATTTAACGTATTTAGGATGTTACGATTTATTCTTTCAAATTTTCTTTTACATACCGTGGATCAATTTTGTAATTTTAAGACAATATCTGTTTTGCGCTCTCCCAAGTTTTAGAAAAATTAATCTTGTAACCTTTACATTTGTAAATCTCTTGTTTTGTATTATCCAGGGGCGCCGCCTAAACAGGATGTTTTTAAAATGATCATACAATCGTCATGTATTACTCTAAAAAAGCTTTAATACCACACTGACATACAAAAAAACGTAGGTTTTAATTTAGTTTCAGAAAAATGTCTGGCATGTGATACACATTTGAAGACGCATTGTTGTAGACGTCGACGAAAATTAGCCTCCACTCTTTCCAGTAGGTTCCTGTCGACAGTAGGTGATGACAGATTTCTACCTTTAATTCTTCTAATGTACGTGGTTTGGCTTCGTAGTCATGTGATCTAAGATACCCCCATTTTAAAAATATTGTGTAATACGCAGATACATTAAATTGTGATTTATTTGCCCTTTGCCAAATTTTAAACTTGAGTAAATAAACAGGCCTAAACAGATATTGTTAACTCTGAAATTGTGTTGAGCAACAGAAATAGACCATTTTAAGTATATATATATATATATATATATATATATATATATATATATATATATATATATATATATATATATATATATATATATATGATACGATACTATTATAATGAATATAATGCTTTTCAACTTTCGTGGGTCTAATTGTTTTTTACACTCTACTACATCCAAAAATAGATCCCTATTGCGACCAGTAAAAATTGGGTCACCATAATTATAAAACATAATTAAATAGTTAGGCCTATACTTTATTAATAACATCTGCTAAAATTTGATTCGTATTTATCGCGTTCTACAAAAGTAATTAATTTTGATCTATTATTACAATACATATCTTCTAGATAAAAAAAACTGGGTATATTAAACTCAGAACTGCAATAAAAAAAGTGAAAAAGGCTATTCCCAAAAAAACAACTATAGGTCTACATGTTATTAAGTCAATTGGGTCTTAGATAGTGAGAATAATTCCTGCAATAAATATTAAAAAGGTTCTCTTAAAATCTCACTACACACTACTTTATTAATTACACTGTAAGCAAACACTGATGATGGCCACATCTTCGTCGAAACTAGTCTGTATGTATTATTAAACTAGTGAGTAGTGAGATTTTACGTGAACGGTTTTAATAATTATCTATACCTTTTATTAAGTAACTACAAGACAATATTTCCTTATAATATGGGCCTAATGTTAGTCAGCTGACAAAAATGATGGTAAAACCATAGCAGCAATAATTGGTTAGTAGAAACAGTAGATAAGCAAATAACTGATTATTATGAATTTATCGGTAAAGGTTTAAGGAATACTTTTATTTTTATTTCTAAATATTTATATTATTAATTTCTAATTAAAAACAAATAATTTAAACAAAACATTTTTAAAGCCAATTCCTAATTCGGGCAACAAACAAAAAAACTAATTTTAAATACTTTTTGAAAAATTACAATTAACTTTAATAAAGTAATCTAGCCTATGCATTAAAACAGCTGTTCTACCACATGACCTATAACATAAGATCAGCTGTTGTATGAAATCCTCTGTGATCATTTAGTTTAAGCCAAAT
>JBAIZL010000069.1:840000-850000 GCA_036971475.1 Prosapia bicincta | reverse complement strand
TATTTCAGAAGATTGTGAGCTAATAGAAGGAATTTAAAAATAAACGAAACCCATATTCACAAAACAAACTACAAATGTATTAAACAAAACATATTTTAAAAAAATTCCTGCAGGGAAACGTAATTCTATTCTTTAAGAGAATTTAAAATGAAAATGTGCTTTTATAAAGTTTTTGAAAATCCATTTGTACTAAATATATGAAAGGGCGAGTCGTTGCACTCAGTGAAAGAGTAATAGTTGCTTTCCATGTTCACAGAAAACCCAAAATGTTCACAGAAAACCCAAACCCAGCAAAAAAAGAAACAAAACGCGACTAGAATTGCCTAGAGGTGGGATAACATTACATATACACACATAAATATTTGGGTCAGTAGGAACCTGTTTTCATTTTGCTACTTGTACATTAAAGAATTCCTGCTAACCTGCTATTCGTTTGCGACATGAAGAGGAAGGGCAGGGGTGGGTAGATACACTGCGACACAAACGCCCAGCGTGGTCGGCTGCGTAAGTTGATACGGAAAAAAGGGATAGACGATATTTTCAGTGACGATTACTTGTCACTGATATTCGTTTGTCACATTCAGTATAGTTTTATCTTAAATTTACAAAAATAAATTTAAAAAAATAATTATTTTCCACTACCACTTTCCTCTGGTTTACAACGACGTCAGTAGACACATTTAATCACAACTAAACACCTCTGATAATGTTTTCCAAGTGTCGGTCTTTTTCTAAACTAATCCGCAACCTAATACGTCACGTTTGCCAACCTGATTGATCACAGAGCAAACCACTTGTTGTACAGTTAGTAGGCCTGCCAACGAAGCTGAGCGATATCTCTATAGATCGTTTATTACACTTGGATTTGGCGCTTCGCCACAGACACCGATCAACTTCATTACAAAGCCAAATCACAGACACCTGAATTGCGCGCTTGTCGCTATGGGCACGTGTTTCTGTCGAAAACATGGTCGCTCGTTCTTTGCAAGTTTTAGTTAGTTTGTTCTTTTTATTTTTGCAGTTAATTCTGAAATCTAGTTACTGAACCGGTGACTACCATGTTGGATATTACACTTGAACATTGAACATACTCTATTGCTAGACCAAGCGAAGCAAGGAAGTTACAATCTGCATACAAAGAGGATTAAGCCAAACGTCTGAAACAATTACAAAGTAGCTATAACACCATTTTGCGCGCATTTCTGGCATTCAGTTTAGACAACTAGGTTTGGATTGTTTTAACGTTGTTAATCAATGGAAATTCGTGTAGTTACATTATGATACAATTTAAAAAACTTTCATGTCAGCACTATAAAAGCCACATTTTAATACTAGTTGATTAAGTATAAAAAACCTGTAAGGAACTTATGAAAATGTGAAATTTAGAGACTAATTAGAGATAGAGGTTTTTGGGGTTCATTGTGATACCCCAACACAAAATACCTCAATATATAATATGACATAATTCGTGATACAACAACACAAAATTACCCAACAAATAATATTGCATTATTCAAGATGCCCCAACACATAATATCCTAATAAATAATATTGGGTTAGTCACGATGCAGCAACACAAAATATCCCAATAAATAATATTAATAAGACCTATTCGTGACACGCCAACACAAAATATCCCAATAATTAATATGGAAATATTCACAATGCCCCAACCCAAAATATCCCAATAACTAATATGGCATTATTCGTAATACAACAAAAAATACCCCAATAAATTATATGAAAATATTCACGATGCCCCAACACAAAATATCCCAATAACTACTAATATGGCATTATTCGTAATACAACACAAAATACCCTAATAATTAATATGGCATTATTTGTAATACAACACAAAATACCCTAATAATTAATATGGCATTATTCACCATGCCCCAAACCCAAAATAACCCAATAACTAATATAGCATTATTCGTTATACAACACAAAATACCCAAATAAATTATATGGAAATATTCACGATGCCCCAACACAAAATATCCCAATAACTAATATTGCATTATTCGTAATACAACACAAAATACCCTAATAATTAATATGGCATTATTCACCATGCCCCAAATCAAAATAACCCAATAACTAATATAGCATTATTCGTAATACAACACAAAATTTCCCTACAACTAATATGGCATTATTCGTAATACAACACAAAATACCCTTATAATTAATATGGTATTATTCACCATGCTCCAAACCAAAATAACCCAATAACTAATATGGCATTATTCGTAATACAACACAAAATACCCTAATAAGTAATATGGCATTATTCACCATGCCCCAATCCAAAATAACCCAATAACTAATATAGCATTATTCGTAATACATCACAAAATACCCCAATAATTTATATGGAATTATTCACCTTGCCCCAAATCAAAATAACCCAATAACTAATATGGCATTATTCGTAATACAACACAAAATTTCCCTACAACTAATATGGCATTATTCGTAATACAACACAAAATACCCTAATAATTAATATGGCATTATTCACGATGCCCCAAAACAAAATATCCGAATAAATAGTATGGTATTATTCGCAATACAACACAAAATATCCCAATAAATAGTATGGCATTTTTCGAGATAGCCCAATTCATAATATGTTAACATGATTCCTATCTGGATTGTTAATACTCATAACACACGACACTGAATTAAAGACAATTGAACAGAACAGAAATTCATTGAGTTGCAGCTAGATTTTTGATCAGTTTATACTATTGTTTCCTTTCAAAATGTAAAACTTATGTTTAATTTCCGGCTTGAGTCCATCTGACACTAAATTTGTTTTTACTATCCAAAAGAAAGCTTTTGTTTTAGATTAGATTACGACATTAAAGTTCCGCCGTCCTTTTTCAATAAAAATGTAAGTGCTGCAACTATAGGCAAATGTGATATATGGATATGTTTAAATATTTTAATGTAAAACTAGTCCTCATGTTAAAGATGGAATGTAGTTGATATGATAATAATGAGTTGATATTAAAAATAAAAGACGGTTTTACATAATAAATCATTTAATACAATAATAGCAGCCCCATTGCCCTTATAACGTTTTATAGATACATTACTTTGTACAAAGGCGTTGACCCAGCGTTTACCGACTAGCCTTAGAAGTTAGTGTAGTTATAGCTGTGTATTTGAGTGTGAAAAGGAATAAAAACCCAAAATTATCGACATTTCACTTGTTTAAATTTACGTCAGTTGTCCATAAACGAGCCTATACTGACAAAGTATATTTGGCGCTTCAATAATCCAAACTGACAGTTGTAGGTTAAAGTTATCTGCTTACAGTAAACAGTTAACTGGATTCCCGCTTGGCGCGCGGCCATCGCCTTTCTTGATGGTGCCAATATTAATTGTTAGGTATTTCTGTTTTTATTGCGCTTCAGAACGGGAAGCCCCCAACAGCAAATTAAAATTTTTATGCGTTTTTTATTTTGGTATCTAGGAGTGTTCTCAGCCGTTCTATGAACGTATTTCACCCTGACTAAATTATTAGCTATGCAGATCTATGTAGTAGCTTTTTAAAGACTTCGGTAAGGGAGAAAATCTTTTAAAACCAATTTAGCTTCGATCATTTCTTATTCCTTCCTATAATTCATGTATTACATACACTTTGATAATCAGTAGGCTACCCTATTACTTTTTGGCCAAAACATAACAAATAGTACTTTTTCTTGAATTTTGATTTAGGGAGAGTAGCTTCAGTGAGACATTCCAGTAGACCAGATTTTAAAACCAGAGTGCCTTTAAAAAAATTTAATTTTTAATTTTTTTCTGAATGAAAGAAGATCATACTCTCCTTATGTATAGGCCTATCTTGTTCAAATTTTCAATAATTAATAAAATACCTTTTGTTCATGCACTTGAGTTCAAATAGGCTAGATGTTTTTAAATTGCAGTGAATGACACTTGATGTTAATACAGTTTTTATTAAAATATAATAATATATTAAATATGGTTTCATATGGGAAAACATCTTTTCACAAATGGCGTGAGGTATGCAATGTAGTTATTTCGTTTCATTTGTCTTAAAATAAATGATAACATATGATCTCATAGAACAGCTAATTTTGATATAGGTTATGTGGTAGAACAGCTGTTTTAACGCCAAGGTTTTGTTACTTTATTTATATTAATTGTAATTATTAAATAAAAAGTAACTAAAATAAAACTTCTTTGTTGACCAAACTAGGAATTGACTTTAACAAAGTTTTGTTTCTATTACTTGTTTATACTGATCGGAAAATGTCGACATTATTATTCTCTTTTAAGGTTATTTTAATACCATGAGTAAATGTGCACAAGTTACCCGTAAGCATCTAATGTTTCCTAATGAAATGATTTGTAAAGAAGTATATTAGACATTAAAACACTTAAAAATATTAAATTAATATTGTTCAAGGTTTTACACTGTAATTTTTAAAGAATATTGTTTAATTAAATCCTTTTTTTTGAAATTTAAACCTGAACTTTAATGTAACCTATCTTTCTACAGAGCAATTTGGATAGGCAGCGAGTCTGTCTAAGTGAAATCGTTAGATACAATTTGTAATGTAAACAATTGACCCGGGAGGTCTTTTTAATTTATAAATAATAGCTTGTGTGGGGATATAGGTTTTGTTTAAATTAACTAAACACCTTACAAATAGATAAAGAGTTAAAAGTATCTGTTTAGGCTTATTCATTTATTCAAATATTAAATTAGTGAAATAAATCCCAATTTACTCTATTGGCATATTGCCGATCTGTGTGCTAACAAATCTGATAAATATATTCTTACAAAGATGCGCCTGAAATTCGGTGCAATATATTATTTAACAGAACTCTGGACTACAACTTTAAAATTTGGGACTGTCCCGATATTCCCAGAACGCATATTCATCGCAACTATGACGTTCCTGTACCGGAGATAAAGGGAGGTTGTGGGGGGATTACTTGGGATGTGGAAAGCCCTTATGATTTTAATTTCCCTATTATGTCTGGAGTCATTCTTTAAATTAACCTTTAAAGCCAGTTTCACGATGTGGAGTGCAGAGAAGTCGATGGAGTACAATGGGAGAGACGCTCCTCTGATTAAAAACATGTTTATCTGGGCAGCTGTAGAAGCCGGCAAAAGAAGCCAGTTTGGTGGTTTCTTGTTTGCGCCAAATTGAAATCGCCAGTACCTCAGTTGCGAACCTCCAGAGTCTTAAAATTCTTAAAAATATTTAATTCTGTTGCTCTGTCTCGTCTGTAAGAAGCACATTGTACTATTGTACACAGTTACTATTGGTATCTTCACTTAGTTTGCATTCCAATCCATTCTTCATTAATTATGTACACATAGAGAATGCTCACAACACAGAAGCAATCATTTTAACAGCCCTGTTCTTCCCCTAGGAAATAATATAATATATAGAAAAAAAATAGGGTGTGATACTCTGGGGAGATAACGTTAATAGCCGCGTCTACAGTAATTTTTAATTGAGAAAAACTATTAGTTTTGCGTAGTGAGAAATTACCCAAACGTTTGTTATCAGACGCACCTAATAATAATTTATCGAAATTTAAATAAATTAATAAATTATTTATAAAATAAATAAATAATATAAATTATTAACTGATCAAAACTATTTAATAATAACTTTTTTCCTTATAAATGTTTAATACATAATGTTACATAACCTACGTGTAAAACAGCTGTTCTACATTATAACCTATAACATTAAATCAGCTGTTGCATGAAATCATATGTTCTCATTCAATTCTCTTTGAGGTGACTCGTAGCGTAACATGACGGAAATTATACTGTCGTGAAATTGTATGTTTATTTCCATCCAATAGGTTTCTGTAGGCGTCGCTATAGAAGTTTTCACTTCAATAATAATTTTCATTAAAAAGGTTGTTAATTTTTTAAATAAAAAAAAATTGTCCAGTATCTTCCCACGCAGTATACAAATCTACCTTACCGAAACAACGAACGTAACTCAGAGTACAAAGGGACTTGGACGCAGCTCATTTGCAGTTTGTAAGTAAACTTTGCCCCATTACCCAAGAGAAAGACTAGCTTTGCACATCGTCGGGAACATGTTTGCCATAAGTCTTGACAACTTTTTCGATTACACTGGGAACGTGTTACAAGCCCGACCTAGCCGTCAAACTTGGCCCGTTTCCGGAGGATTGAATGGCCGCCTGTTGTCAGAACCTAAGCTACTGCAGCATTCCTTTATTTCGCTCTTGATTGGACAAGTTCGGAATGGAAAGAATTTGATTGGGCAAGAGAATTTCCAACACGAATTATCACGCTTTTGTGCTACACTTGTTGTAAGGCCGCAGAAAAACAAAAAAACCCTTCAGCATCAAAGTAAGTCAATTGGATTTTACGATATATTTCTTTTCCACCATTCGCACATTAGTAGAAACTTTTTAGTCCACACGCTCCCTTGTATCCTGTTTAAAGAATTAATTTTGCTTTTATTTGGAAGAAAAACGGCCACAAAAGGGGCAAAGTATGCAATATAGTTTTAGTTATTTCAGTTATTCCTTCCCATTTGGCTATACGTGATGACGTGATACAAAAATACGTGATGACATATGATTTCATAAAACAACTGATTTTAGGTTATAGGTTACGTGGTAGAACAGCTGCAGTAACGCGCATGTCATGTTACTTTATTTATATTATTTGAGAGTTATATAATAAAAAGGTAACTAAAATAATTTTTTGGCCTAAGTAGGAATTGAGTTTAAAAAATGTATTGTTTATGTATTCAAAATAATGATAAAGAACTAATGTTTTGGAAGAATAATTAGGATAGTTACGTTTTTAGAGCTATTTAATATTTTAAACAAGAAATATTTTTCTTAACCGTGCACGTGCCCTTGAGAGATCGCCGTAGGCGAGACGGGAGGTAAGAGGGTCAGTATAAGTACTTACCTACAAATGTGATAAGGACTGCTCAAACACTGACTTGCATGAGACGGTCGATATTAGATAAATTCCATGATAAATTAACTTCGGTATGATATAACAATATTAAAATATGTGTGTACATATCGGATGCAGAAGCTGTTCATGTGTAGAGCATTATGAATATGTAACATGTTTTAAGAAGTGGTAGTACACGAGAAATTTCATGCAATCTCTCAAAGCCAAGTACACGGTTACGTTGACCGTACTAAACAAATCAAGTATGGAGGCGGGGGGAAATTATGAATTTTCGCCTAACTTAGAATGTGCTCTAGCCTACTATGTTCTGACATCTAAGTGGTATAACGGGTACCATTTCATTGATAAGAAAAAGCCCTCATCTCGGAAGTGAAAAGAGTTGCAATTAGTGACCATTCACTTCGGGGGTTCGCCACATGCCTCACGAGGAGACATAGGGAAATTAGTAATTAAAACTTACATCATGCAAAGAATATACATATATTTAACTTGCAGCCAAGTCAATTCGGTCCGTATTCATAAGAGAAGTCACAAGCTAGAAAGTGAAAGATATAAATAAGATAGGAGAGGGGGGGGGGGGAGAGAGAGAGAGAGAGAGATATCGGCAGATAGATAGATAGGTGGATAAAAAGAGAGTTAGATATATAGGACTGACATATAGATAGACAGGGAGGCAGATAGACAGATGGATAAATAAACATTTAAATACAATGTCAGATAGATAGATAAGCATATAAACAAACAGATAAATAGACAGACAGGCATATAGATAGGTAGATAAGTAGGCAGTTAGATACATAGACAGACATATCGGTAGATGGATAGATGGATAGCAGGAAGACAGGTTGATAGGTAGATAAATAGACAGTTAGATACATAAACTGACAGATAGATAGATAGGTAGATTGAAAAATAGATAGATGGATCGACAGGGAGACAGATATATAGGTAGGTAAATAGACAGTTAGATACATAAATAGATAGATAGATGGGTAGATAAATAAACATATATACAGACAGACATGCATATAGGTAAGTAGATAAATAAAAAATTAGATACACAGACAGACAAGAAGATAGACAGGTGGCTGGATAGGGAAACGATGGATCGATAATAAGATACAAAAACAGGCAGACAGACAGACAGACAAATAGATAGATAAAGAAAGATAGATATATAGGTAGGACAGAGAGATATAGAGAGCTAGGGTAGAGATAAATTAATGAAAGTATAAAAGAGCAAATAAATGGCTAAAAGTTCTCAACGAAACTTGAATATTCACCGCAAGCAAACAAACACAGCCGTGTTATCGACCTGTCGATAGCCAATTACAAACTGTTCTGAGCCGCGGCCGCCTTGTCAAAGCTCATGCATTTGCCGGATTATTTTATAATTTCATTCCGGCATTGATCGTAGGCTCACTTGAATTAAGTGCTGCCATCCAGCTCGCTAAATGAGTTACGAGCCTAAGTGTATTAATGTCAGAAAGTTTTAGTGGTGCGTCCCATAAAGGGAGCGAGACTCCCGTAATCTACTTCAGTAAAGAACCCCTTTGCTGTGGCTTCATCCCGGATTGCAATTTTTCACTTTGTAACTTCGCAAAAGAGGACGTCTTTTATGTTAGTGACCGTTACGAATTATTAAAAACGAGTCTTTTTAACAGTTACGTTTGAAAGTGATTTTAAATAAATTTACATAAAGTAAAAGGACAGTAATGCATTTAATTTTGTATTATAGGAAACAAGTTTTATGTTTATTGACCAATAGAAAACCTGTTTAAAATAAAAAAATAACTTCCCCACACCAAAATAATATTTCCTAAATGAGTTAAAAGAAATGTACAATATAAGCATATATGAACAGTTAAACATTTTTAAAGTAAATTCCTACTTAAGCAAAAAAAAAAAATAATAATATTTTAGTTACTTTTTATTAAATAATTACAATTAATATAAATAAAGTGACATAACCTATGCGTTTAAACAGCTGTTCTACCACATAACCTATAACATAAAATCAGCTGTTTTATGACATCATATGTTATCACTTATTTTAAGCCAAATGAGAGGAAATAACTATATTGCCTACTTTGCCCCTTTTATAAAATGTTTTCCCCTCATATAAAACAAAAATGAGTTCATTAAATTTATTTATTGAATTAATATTTGAAAAAACTGTATTAACAACAAGTGTCGTCCACTACAAGTATAAAAAAATGTATTTGAACTTGAGTGGATGTATAAAATGAATTTTATTAACGATTGGAAATTTGAACAAGATATATAAATACACATAAGGAGAGTGTGAACTAATACTATGAGAAAGAATTGAAAACGTTGAATGTTAATGGTCCAACTAACCTATTCTTTAACAACAGGTTTTTAAAAATCATGAAATGGCGCAGCTATTAATTAGCTGGCATGTATTAGTATATTTCGCATATCAGTTTGGGAAACACTGATACAGACCATAAAGGCAGCATCACATAAAGTCCCTCTAACGTACTTTAAAATTTCTGTAACCTAAGCATATTTATTTTATTACCTATGACAACGTAATCAAACGAAATTACCCGGGTCTAAGATACCACTACAGAGAAAGTTGAGATATTGGTACAGCGACGTTTTGTTTATTGTAACACATTTTTTAAAGTGTTAAAACTGACACACGCGTGTGCGAGCACAAGTATGTTTAAATTAAAGGTCTAAAAATGTCTTAATTTCCGTAGAGGAGGAAAATGTAAACATAATAAAATTATAATACACACTAAGCACAAAAATACACATATAGGAACATAAAAATATTCTGCCAAAAGACGTAAGAAAACAACAAAGTTTTACCAATAACCTATCTAAAGTAAACGGCAAACTATTTAATTTTGCGCTTCAACAAACATACCTAACATACTTTTCCCAACCTTATTTACGCGAAGAACAAACGTAAGAGTCATTTCCAGATGTTTATTAAAGACAATTATTTAATATCAATATAATTAAAAATATGGTAATTAAATAAACGCAATTAAAGCG
>JBAIZL010000069.1:790000-835000 GCA_036971475.1 Prosapia bicincta | reverse complement strand
AGCTGTCGAAACCGTAGTGTCTGGCTGGAGTTCGTCTCGTCCCAGGGACGGTCCAGGCCGAAAGACTCTTGCATCCTGGTACCGTGCTTCGGGGCACAAGCCTACTGTCACGGGGCTGACGCTAGTCACACGGGCGGGAGTCACGAGTTCGTGGTTGGATTCAAGAGACCATGGATTAAAATGCTTGACTGTAGATTCTCATCGTACGTTTAGCTTTGTGGATTAGAAGTATAAAACCTTTTTATTACCCTACAGTTACAAGTTTGGTACTAAAAACAAGTTTAAAAACAGGCAGGGAAATTATGTTTATGTTATGAAAAGCAACGGATTTCACAATTATGGGGAATGTTTTCACACTCACCTGTGATACTAAATTACTTGAAGAACTGAGTAAAACTATTCACTTACTTGCTGACGCCTTTCGAAACCCAACCAGCTTCTTTAGATGTATCTGGGTATATGGTTAGCCCGCGATAATGACACGACGGTTACGAAACGCGTCAGCAAATAAGTAAATAGTTTCTGCTTAGTTTTTAAAGTACTTACTTCAGATGAAATCAGAGAAACCTAGATGATTAGAACAAGTAACTTTCTATTTGCCATTTAATAAATTAAGGGCGTATGGACTACCCTAAAATTTTTAATTTTGAGGGCATCAAAGAAATGCCATATTTTTCGTGCCTCTGAAGACTTTCTGTATCGCCATGTATAATCCCCCGCCCACCATATTAAGTCAGGGTTAGCGTTAATTACCGTAATAGGTTCTTGAACGTATGCAGTACAGTAATTCAATTTTAGCGTTGGGATCAGAATGCTTTCTCACATATGCCTGACCGGTGAGCTATCGTCATATGTTCCAGGAAACTTGCACATTACGACAGGCCAGTGAATCCCTTATCGCAACGTAATATGCTATTAATAATCTCCTTCATAAATGACCCTGAGAGTACGTTTGACATATCCGAGTATACGGTACAGCAGATTACAAAATGAAACGTACAGCCCAGGAGAACCTAAGTAGATAACGGCACATAGGGTAGCTATATTCGTTATAAAGTCAGACGTAGAAATTAAATAAAATATTTCTTCTAGAAAAATTAAATCAGTGTTACACTACGGCTTTAACATTGAACGAATCTCAAGTATAACGGCAAAAATAAAGAGTCTTCATGAGAAAAACTTGTTTTATGCTTTACTAGAAATGAATTTATTGAAGTAAAATTACATTCCTTTTTCAAACAGGCAATAATATATTTCCGTGTCAAGAACTTTAATGAAAAAGGTAACAGCAAAAACAAGAGAAAATATTACTTTTCCATAAAGACTTGAGGAAATTTCTTTTTGAAAATATTCATAAAATGTTCAAAAACACAAATGCTAATCTAAATACTGCTTGTCTTCGTCAGCTAGCTTCAAAATACATGTTTGCAGTGGATGTTTATTTTTATAAAAGAAATGTTTGATTAATAAGAAACGGTAGTACTTTTTCCTAATACAAACACACACACACACACACACACACACACACACACACACACACACACACACACTTTATTGTTTGAAAAAAGTAAATGGAAGGTAAATTTGATAACTCTCAGAGTTTTAAAAATTATATATATATATATATATATGGTGACATAAAATAATTTTCATAAACAAGAATATACGAATATTACTTCATTTTATTGTTCATTGAAGCTTTTCGCTAATTTACATTATTAGCATTTTCAAAATATATGAATCACTGTCCAGTTATGTGACCAGAGTAAGACTCAGTTATGTGACTGAGTCACATATAATATTATTATAATATTATTATAATATTATTGTAATTTTCATTCCTGATGATGTTGGTACTGTTTGCCAACGAAAAGCTTTGGATATAAATTAATAAATATTCTTGTATTTGAATAACCTATGTTGTTTTAATATATATATATATATATATATATATATATATATAATGTGCCACGTCTAGTCCTGCAATTTTTCCAGAGTATATAAATGCAGGACTAGACAAGGATGTTCCGAGTATTTCCAAGTTGCCAAGGGTCTGAGACAAAGATGCTATCTGTCTCCCACTCTCTTTAAGACACTATTATTTGCTGACGAACAGGTTGTTCTAGATATTGATGGTGATAAATATTTGGTCAGAAAACTATGGAAGAAATAGTGCTCGGCTCTAATACTGAGAAAACAGAATATATGGCAGTAGAGTGTGCAGGACAGGATCTGAATACTGACGGAAACATTATAAAAAATACTAAAGAATACAGATATCTAGGAGTAACATTGGCTAAAGGTGGAAACGTTAGGAAAGTCCTATTGCTGGAATTAGGGAGACGACGAAATATTGCAAGTTAACTAAATTCATAATTACGGAACAAGGGCATAAAGAAAAGAACAAAACACGCATATTTACAACACTTGTGGAAAGTACAGTATTTTACGGCTCCGAGGTTGGGAGAGTGAGCTTAATATGCAACGGAAAGCATTTTTTCAAGATGTTGTAGATACACATTACAAGATCATATAAGAGCGGAGGGAATCCATGAAATAATGAATAGAGACATCACTTAGAGACACCATAGAAAGAAAGCAAATTTCTTGGTATGGTTATATGAGAAGAATGAGATATGATAGTTTGGAAACTTGGAAATGGATCCAAAGAAGACGAAGAAGGAAATAAAGAACAAGGAAATCATGGTATAACGGGATTAAAATAGCTATGAACAGAAGAGATATATAAGAAGATGCATGGTAAAACAAGAAACAATGGCGTTCGAATTAGTCGCTGAAAGAATATACACACATATATTAGTTAGCAACACTGTTTTATTGTATTCACTTATCACTTACACTTTAATGTACTTAACTACAGAGCACCTTAGTTAATAAGCTCTCGAAAGTAGACTCGCAAATATACCAAGTAAGATTCTTGTATAAGTACATTAGAGTGGAAGTAATATAGACACTGGCAAAACAATCTATCAATAAATCTTTTGACGTAATCAAATCTAACAGTAATGCTACAAAAACTGTGTCTGAACGTCTAGACTGAGAAAAAACTTCGGGAGTGCTTCGGACATTTCTTGGCGTATGGATTCCATTTTAAACTAAATCGACGATAAAACTTCGATCTCCTCCCCGCTACTCTTTGTTCTAATATTAAAACTTTTATCATTTGCAAGAGTTTGTCACATTACTTATTGCCAAAACTTTTAAGTTCCTTTTAATCATAAAATGTGCGTTTTGGAAAATATAGATTAGATTTTAAAACTCGATCAAAATAGAAAATGAAATTATTATTATGCATTTAATTAATCCATTAAATTTAATAAATGCGTTAATATTTGAAAAATATGTATTAACAAGTATCAAGTAGTACAAGTTTAAAAAACATGTATTAGAATTTGAGTGTATAAATAAACATTATTTAATAAACGATTGAAAATTCGAACGATATATATATATATATATATATATATATATATATATATATATATATATATATATATTATTTATGTATGAATATATTTAAATGTATTAAAACGTACCTACACCTATGTTTTCTACAGGGTAATTGACTCTAATGGAAATTAAATTAATACGCAGCTACTTGTTTTTATCATAACTGATTTATTTTAATCCTGAGGTAAAAAGGTAGCATTTATAGGTAGTTACTCTCTCTCTCTCTCTCTCTCTCTCTCTCTCTCTCTATATATATATATATATATATATATATATATATATATATATATATATATATACATATATATATATATATATATATATATACATATATATATATATATTATATAAATGATATATTTTTTATTAAATTAACAATTCTATTATTATTATTTAATATTATTTTAAGGCGTGTGTTTTTAGGAGGCATAGTTTGATTAATTTTGTATTTCAATGACTTAATACTTTTCAAAGAGTTAATACAAAGTTTATAAAGTTCTTAATATTTTTGACTTGAAAGAGTTGACTTTAAATATCAGATAAATTAATACTTAATACTTGCGTGGTTCCTTATTTCACTTCACTGGACAAAAATTCACTTACATACAGATCTCTTCAATTTCACTTTCTCTTTTCACTCGAAATGCTTTTATGCCGTAACTGACTTTATTAAATGTTTGCCTTATTTAATTCCACTTACTATTCAATTATCTCCCTTACTTAATCTCTCGTACTACTTGTCTATCTCCCTCAATTAATATAACTCCTTACTTCATTATCTCCCTTATTTATTTTCACTTGTTACCCTCTTATCTCCCTCGTTTAGCTTCACTTTCTGTTTAATTATCTCCCTTATTTATTTTCACTTATTACCCTTTTATCTCCCTCGTTTAGCTTCACTTTCTATTTAATTATCTCCCTTATTTATTTTCACTTACTACCCTTTTATCTCCCTCGTTTAGCTTCACTTTCTGTTTAATTATCTCCCTTATTTATTTTCACTTATTACCCTTTTATCTCTCTCGTTTAGCTTCACTTTCTGTTTAATTATCTCCCTTATTTATTTTCACTTATTACCCTTTTATCTCCCTCGTTTAGCTTCACTTTCTATTTAATTATCTCCCTTATTTATTTTCACTTATTACCCTTTTATCTACCTCGTTTAACTTCACTTTCTATTTAATTATCTCCCTTATTAAAGTCACTTGATACTTTACATTGCAATTTTACTTTATTTGAATTTAACATTTCTTACTAAACGTAAAGTATTGCTCCCTTGAGACCTGCATTTTGACTAAAACTTGACCCTTTCGAGTCTTGAAAATTGACTGACTATTGTGTTTCCCTAAGGATCATTTCTGTACAAATTTCACACCCTCTTCAAATTTGATTGGCTTCGAAAGCTCAAAACTGTTCCAGCCTATCAGGACGTCATTCCTCATCGTTTTCCCTTTGGCTTGGGTGGGAACTTCTCGAACTTACAAGGTGAAGGTGTTTCGGTAGACGTGCCTTTTCTGAATTTTTAGAGATTGTTCACAATAAATCTGGATGGTCCCTCGATGTCCAAGTAAAGCGCCTCTCCAGTGATCGAGTCACGTTTTGCTTTACCTATAATGAAACTTTTTGACGTATATTAATATTCATGGCTTACAGATGCATGCAGTAACAGTTTTTGCCCGAGAGATTAACAATAGAATACCCTTTGTCAGGTAGCGACCGGGTGCTACGATCTCTCAAGTTCAAATAGTTAACAGTTTTCTTAACTTAATGAATTTCGTTAATATATATATATATATATATATATATATATATATATATATATATATATATATATATTAAATATGGCGATATGTTTTCTTGTATATATAGTTAATAAATTTAAAATATTTCAAACACAAGAATACTTTTAATGAAAAATTTATTCAAAGCTTTTCGCCGATAAAAAAGTATCAGCATCTTCCTAAGATATGCATCTTCACCTTGAAGGATTTAAAATAATAAATATTCTTGTATTTGAATAACCTGTGTTGTTTTAAAATATATATATATATATATATATATATATATATATATATATATATATATATATATATATATATATATATATATATGTGTGTGTGTGTGTGCGTGTGTGTGTGTGTGTGTGTGTGTGTGTGTGTGTGTGTGTGTGTGTGTGTGTGTGTGTGTGTGTGTGTAATGTAATTTTACACGTTTAAGAAAGCATTTTAATCGAGTTTAATGCCCTACAATATTAATTAATGGTAATCTATTGTACTCCATTCTTACATGCAGCAATTACTTAAAGCCTACTCCCGTCTAATATGCGTCCTCCTCTATGCAGAGCATTGAAAAGCCTAATAGCGTTTTATTCTTCCCATTATTCTGTCCCGGTTCCTATTTACATATTTTTAACAACTGATTTCTTTACTACCTACGAGGCAAATATATAAAATATAAAACAATTTTATTGCCCTACTATACAGTTTTTGGTAAGTTTCAAGTAAAATAATAAAAAACAGGGAGGGCGGTTATGTCCATGTAATCATTTTAAAATATTTAATATATTTGTAATAACTGATCTGTCTAGTATCGAGAAAGCAAAAATATAACGCCATTGTAATAACCTACAACAACCATTATGGCAATTTCAATTAAAATAGTTTAAAACAGGCAGAACGATATAATAAACTCCGTATAACAAAGGATATGGATCAGACTGGCAAGAGTTCCTGCAGTAAGTATAAAGCTGATGACTACCCGAAGCTTAACTAATTGGAGAGGAGACCAATAGAGACATTACAATACCAAGCTCGAGATTGCAAGGATACAGGGGACAAAGAGTAATAAACGAATAAAATCTAACGCAATATACATATAATTGTAAAAATTAAATTACAAAATCTTTTGATAAACAATACGTTAGCTTTTCTACAATATAGAAATTATATTAATTGATGAAGAAAAAAACGTCATAATTTACAGTGTTACTATTACAATAAAATTTAATATTTATATTGAGATAACTCCCACTTATCCAAGCACCAGTAATATTTCCCCAATCAAGCTACCTAAAGAGTTTAATTTATATTATTTTACTCTACAAGAGACTAACCGTACATTATTTTCGCGGACCATTTTTTATTTAAACGAGCAGAAATTAATTCGCTAGCTATGTAAAAAAATAATACAATAATAAATATGATTACGTAATCATTGTAAAAACAAAGTATTTCACACAACTATGGGGGATGTTTTATACTCGCTACATTCTATTTAATTGACATTCGTATCATTAACGAGTCGTTACCTACATCTCTTTATGTACCTGAGTAGCAGGTTAGGCTACTAAACGAGAGTTTCAAAACGTGCCAGTATGATAATAGTTTTCACTCAGTTACGCAATAATTTCTTCTTATTTTTTTCAGTCAATTCAAGATGATTACATAGACATTAATAGCTGACAACGGTCATCAGTAATCAAACCCAACCGCCGCGCCGGGCGAAACTTATAGTATACAAAACTTTCTTCCATATTTCCTTTAACTTACAACGCCTCAAACAAAACCTAATATATAAATATGCCAAAATAACAATAAAAAACAAAACACCTGCTGCACAAAAACAATAACACAAACACAAAACAGAGTAGCGGGTTGGCTTCGTCAATGAAACGACAGTTTCAGAACGTGTCAGCGAGTAAATTAATAGTTTTAAATCAGATACTTAATAACTACTAATAACCAATTAACTAATGAAAATTAGCAATTAGTTATCAACAAGTTAACAATTACTAATCAGTGAAATCAAGATGATTAGAACAACCAACTTACTATTTGCCTTTAAATTAATTAAGGGCGTATTTTGGAAGAGATGACAAGAGTGTATAATTGCAAAGTTTCAAGTGAAAGAGAACTAAACAACTGCCAATCGCATAATTCTACCTTGGCGCTTCAATGTATGCACAACTTCTGCCAACAGAAACCGCAGGGGTTGATTTTCTACAATAAACAATGGAAGCCAGTAGGGCGTAAATTCCGACACCCCCGATTCCGTTAACCCCGAAACCCTGAAATGGTGTATGGGTATTCGTTCTCGCATAACCTTGCGGTTACATATTTAGTCAGGTGTGTTGACCAAGTTAAGGGTTGCGAAAATATCTACAGAATGACCTGGTCTGGTAGCCTCAATGGCGTTATAATCGGGTTTATTATGTTGTGTACGCAACTTGCAAATGCTGGACGCTCGTGATATCCACATCTCTCAGACAACTAGAAACGTCGGTGCTAAGGGTTCGCCCATTTATGAAATTATATAAACTCTTGGATTTATATTCCGAATAAATTATGACATATATTTTAATAGAAAACATCAATTATTGTAATCAGTTGTAAATTAATTTATATTTAGTAAATTTCATTCTCTTTATGTTTTTGAAGAAAATATTTAAATCAGAAATGTTAGAATCATTGAGGAAGAATTTCTTGTATATTATCAATAGATTAATCAGTTAATTTCTCCAATAGTTTAGATATTCCCGTTATAGAAAAGGCTGAATTCTACAACTTTGGTTTCGAGTTCAATATATGCCAAGAAGTACATGAATTCGTAGCATTAGAATTACTTTTTAATAGGTTTTCTCCGTCAATGTATGACACCTAAGTGTGTACGTATATATATATTTACCTGGAGTAATACGTTCATTTTGCAGTGCATAAAACTGCAGTTCGCTAGAATCCTAGCATTGACGAGATGAACCTAAAAACAGTAGAAGAGTGAAATTTGAAACCCAACAACAGTTTGATTAGCATTTGAACTGTTGTTGGGTTCACCTCGTCAATGCTAGATGAGATTCTAGCGAAATGTCGGAAATGCGATTTTATGCACTGCAAAATGAATGATATTAGCCCCGTGAAGAAATACGTACCAACCTATATATATATATATATATAACTTCCTCACAAGCTAAACATAGATTAGTTAGGTTAGGTTAAATTATAATAACTTGGATGAACTGTGCTGTAATTTGAATTACATTTAATTTTAAATGAATAAAATCTCTTAAACCACAAAAAATTAATGTCGTGATGTACATTTAGAATGAAAAGCAATCATCTTCAGAGGAACCTAATACCAGACTAGTAGACTACAGTTAGTCTTGTGGTAATTTCCTCTGAAAATGATTGCTTTACAATCGAAATGACATCAGAACACGAATAAAAATTATTTATGGTGAAGAGGTTTTGTTTATTTATAATTACTTTGGCTTAGGTTAGGTTACTTATAATATTTAAAATTTATATTTCAACGTGTAAAGGTATATTAATACATAAATTTATTCTTGAATTTTGTAGTCCATTACGTTCGGCGGATATTATTAATCACTTAAACAATAGGCTATGACTATCCGAACTTTAAATTTTGTAAATTTGTTAAAACATACTAAGACAGAACGTTTTCGATCTCGATGTGCCGATCTTCATCAGTGTCTTCTGCTTGGAGATGTTGATACTATAGAAAACCTAGCTTTAAAACTGTCACCGCTTGACCCAACATCTCCAAGCAGAAGACACTGATAAATCTCGGCACATATCAATCGAAAACGTTCTGTCTCAGTAAGTTTTAACAAACTTACTAAATTCAAAGTTCGGATAGTCATAAACTATTGTTTAAGTGATTAAACATAAATTTATGAAGTTTACTTTCTGTAGTTTATGAGTTTTATGCTTTACTAAAGAACATTAAGTATAGAAACAGATCCATGGAAAATTTAACTAATAAAGATTTTTAATATGTTCCGTTCTTGTATAATCTCTAAATGCTTGCAAGATTTTATTTAGCTAAATTATTCCCGTCTACACTTTTGACGACAGTCCAACGACTAGCATGGCTTTTTATTACAGCAAGTGCTAAAACATTACGTTTATAAAATAACATTTCATCTAAGCCCAAAGAAAACTCTGCTCTGCATGAAGCTATAGAAAAAGTGAATGTAATCTAACGTCGCTGAAGGCCGAAGTGTGTCAAGACAGCTTTTGATTAATTACGAGGCCCACTCCAGCGTTATGCCTTTAATTAAGCCTTATGAAAAGCCAACCCTTGCAAATTTCATCCCTTTACTCAAGTTCAATTAATACAGCAAGGTTTATGTGTTTACTTTGGACCTTGCGGCCGAATGGAGCTGTTACACCAGCATCAACTTTCGTAGTTCCAAGCGTCACCGTCACGTCGTGGAGTTGTAGTAACAGCGCTGTCGTTCGTTTGTTCCGGGGTAGAGGCACGACCTTTCGGCCGAATGGAGCTGTTACACCACCATCTACTTTCGTAGTTCCAAGCGTCACCGTCACGTCGTGGAGTTGTAGTAACAGCGCTGTCGTTCGTTTGTTCCGGGGTAGAGGCACGACCTTGCGGCCGAATGGAGCTGTTACACCACCATCTACTTTCGTAGTTCCAAGCGTCACCGTCACGTCGTGGAGTTGTAGTAACAGCGCTGTCGTTCGTTTGTTCCGGGGTAGAGGCACGACCTTGCGGCCGAATGGAGCTGTTACACCACCATCTACTTTCGTAGTTCCAAGCGTCGCCGTCACGTCGTGGAGTTGTAGTATCAGCGCTGTCGTTCGTTTGTTTCGGGGTAGAGGCACGACCTTGCGGCCGAATGGAGTTGTTACACCACCATCTACTTTCGTAGTTCCAAGCGTTGCCGTCACGTCGTGGAGTTGTAGTAACAGCGCTGTCGTTCGTTTGTTCCAGGGTAGAGCACTTACTTTGGACCTTGCGGCCGAATGGAGTTGTTACACCACCATCTACTTTCGTAGTTCCAAGCGTCGCCGTCACGTCGTGGAGTTGTAGTAACAGCGCTGTCGTTCGTTTGTTTCGGGGTAGAGGCACGACCTTGCGGCCGAATGGAGCTGTTACACCACCATCTACTTTCGTAGTTCCAAGCGTCGCCGTCGCGTCGTGGAGTTGTAGTAACAGCGCTGTTGTTCGCTGGTTCCGGGGTAGAGGCACATTGCATTAGGTTTCTATACCTGAGAAGTTTCGCGACAACTAAACAAATAATTTCCTTTATTAGCTATCGGGTTTAGTAAAAGATTATAGCAAACCGCAAAATTACTTATCGTAACAGCGCATGCGTAGAAAACGCATATAAAATAGCCCTCTAATTCAAGTTAGTAAATGAATAACAATTTTCATGTAATACACTAGCTGCTCCGGCGAGCCTTGTATCGCCTCGCCCAACAGTTAATAAACATCGTGTTAACTTTAGCTAAAATTAATATAGTATTTATGAACATAACAGCTGGTCCGACAGATGTTGCCCTGTCTTATCTATAAATATTCGATTAGAACAGGATTAAAATTAAAAATTAAAAAAAAATCCAAATTATAATGTCGATTGTAATGTACAACAGTATACGATTAGTTTTAGATCATATCTAACCGTGTACTTATGGTTACTGAAAAGCAACTATAGCCACCGTTCGATGTAAACGAAATCATTGGAGATCATAGTTAATAAACAAAGTTCAATCAGTATTTCTAGGACTTTAGCGTAAAAGCAAGTAATAGAAAAAAAAATTAAAGTCAATTTCTACTCTGGTCAACAAATATTTTTTTATTTCACTTACGTTTTATTAAATTTTTATAGTTAATATAAATAAAGTAACATAACTTATACGTTAAAACAGCTGTTGTAGCACATAACCTACAACATAAAACCATATGTTTATAATGAAATGATATGTGTTATCATTTATTTTAAGCCAAATGGGAGGGAGTAACTATATTGCATAACTTGCCCCTTTTGTAAAAAATATTTCTGTAATATAAAACTAAAATTAATTCATTATTAACTTCAATGAGTTAATTATTATTTGAAAAACTGTATTAATATCAGGTGTCATCCAGTACAAGTTTAAAACATATGTACTTGAACTTAAATGGATGAATAAAGAGGAATTAAAGTGAATTAGAGGAAAATGGAAAACTATAAGAAAATTTACTTTATATTTTGACAATTATTATATATATAATATTAATTGCAATTTTAAAATAACAAACTAAAATAAAACTTTTTTGTCGACCTCAGTAGGAATTGACTTTAAAAAATTCTTTTCCTATATTACTTGTAATTAAAAATGTAATAAAAAAAAAATTTTATCCGCACATTGATGAAACAAATGCCTTGACATCTCTCCTAAAACCATATCGTTCATCAAAACTATCTGCTTCAATACCAACTCGACTTGAGTATGTCAGCAGTACAAGTTTACCTTAACATGCATTCAGACGCATCCAAAGCCTGTCAACGAATGGGGAAACTAATCCAATCTCACTTCAACTAGTCAATGGCTTTTCTGAATAATCGAAATAGGTTTACAATTTTATACGTTCATTTACATATTTTTTAAAATTTTTCTTTGGTAGTTTTCAAAATGTGTTTTGGTTTTTGACTCTAATTATTTGTGTTTTCTTCATTTGATCAATTTAATTTAGTTTATAAACTATTTAGCTTAAGTAAAAAACCTTTATTTGTTTTTCGTTAAGGGAGTGTTTTTTTCACGTAACGATAAAATAATGGCATAACTCAAATTAGAAAACAAATTACTAAAAATTAAAAACTACTAATGTTTTGTTGTTTACTTGAAAAGGGTTATAAAACACAGATGTGCCAATACAATTGAATATATAGTTTTTCTGAAGTTAATAGTTTGGTGGAAAGAACAAGGATTATAAACCAAATATTTTAAAGTAAATTTCTACTCAGGTTAAGAGAGAAAACAATCTTTTTCAAGTTACTTTTTATTAAATAGTAATTTCTTAAATGACTGCATAATATCAGCTGTTTTGTGAAATCATGTCTTCCCTTATTTTAAGCCAAATGTGACGAATAACTAAACGCGAATGGAGGGTGTAACTAATAGAAAGAACTGAAAAAATACTTTCATACAGACCGTCTTATTTATTTTGTTGCTGTTTTTCATTTACGTCAATAATTAAATTTGTAGCGGTTTAAAATATGTTTTTAACAAGTTAATCGTATCGAACAGATAGATATGTTTTAAAATAGTTAAAAATTATCTAGTTTAAAAAAAAATAAAATAATAAATAAAACAAAACAATAAAGAAGTAAAGCGTAGCAAGCCGTTGGGAACAGAAATACACAAAGTCCCCCCACAACGCAACACTTTTCTACTCGCTTGCTCCTACTAACAAGGGATATTTCAGTCTTTCTCGCGACCATTATTCTTCTACAGGCTTTTATTTCATTTCACGCGTGTTCGTGCCGGATTACCGGAAACAATTCTCACGGCCTCCTAAATTACAGTATACAACGCCGTTACAATACGTGACATTAATTTCCAGAAATCACGATCTTACCCCTTTCGGCGCTTTGGCGAAAAATGAATGTAGTTTGAATCGTGAAATGAACAGTAAATTGCAGATGTAGAAAAAATGAGAAGAATATACAGACGAATGTAATTGGGCGATCAAACTTCAACCAAAACCTTCAAATCGCAAAAACGTTACTTACTCTTAGTGATCCTCAGTTAGAAGTATTAATATACATGTAAATTATATACTAGTGTGTGTGTGTGTGTGTGTATGTTTGTCTCAGAAAAGGCGATATATTTTTCTACAGTAATGGATGAAGCACATTTTGCGAGGGACAAGTAGATAAGACAGCGGAAAACTATGCCCATGCTAGTCATATCCCAAGGGAAGATTCATGACCTACCTTCCCGTAAACCCATCTACAGAATCGCAATATCCCAAGGGAAGATTCATGACCTACTCTCCCGTAAACCCACCTATAGTATCGCAATATCTCACAAGGGAAGATTCATGACCTACCCTCCCGTAAACCCATCTACAGTATCACAATATCCCAAGGGACAATTCATCACTTACTCTCTACTTAACCCATCTACAGTATTGCAATATCCCACAAGGGAAGATTCATGACCTACCCTTCCATAAACCCATCTACAGTATCGCCGTATCCCAAGGGAAGATTCATGACCTACCCTCCCGTAAACCCATCTACAGTATCACAATATCCCAAGGGAAAATTCATCACTTACTCTCTACTAAACCCATCTACAGTATTGCAATATCCCACAAGGGAAGATTCATGACCTACCCTTCCATAAACCCATCTACAGTATCGCAATATCCCAAGGGAAGATTCATGACCTACCCTCCCGTAAACCCATCTACAGTATCGCCATATCCCACAAGAGAAGATTCATGACCTACCCTCCCTTAAACCCATCTACAGTATCGCAATATCCTACTAGGGAAGATTCATGACCTACCCTCTCATAAACCTATTTACAGTATCGCAATATCCCACAAGGGAAGATTCATGACCTACCCTTCCATAAACCCATCTACAGTATCGCAATATCCCAAGGGAAGATTCATAACCTACCCTTCCTTAAACCCATCTACAGTATCGCAATATCCTACTAGGGAAGATTCATGACCTACCCTCCCGTAAACCTATTTACAGTATCGCAATATCCCAAGGGAAGATTAATGACCTACTCTCCCGTAAACCCACCTATAGTATCGCAATATCTCACAAGGGAAGATTCATGACCTACCCTCCCATAAACCCATCTACAGTATCGAAATATCCCAAGGGAAGAATCATGACCTACCCTCCCATAAACCCATCTACAGTATCGCAATATCCCAAGGGAAGATTCATGACCTACCGTCCCATAAACCCATCTACAGTATCGCAATATCCCAAGGGAAGATTCATGACCTACTCTCCCGTAAACCCATCTACAGTATCGCCATATCCCACAAGAGAAGATTCATAACCTACCCTTCCTTAAACCCATCTACAGTATCGCAATATCCCAAGGGAAGATTCATGACCTACTCTCCCGTAAACCCATCTACAGTATCGCCATATCCCACAAGGGATGATTCATGACCTACTCTCCCTTAAACCCATCTACAGTATCGCAATATCCCAAGGGAAGATTCATGACCTACTCTCCCTTAAACCCATCTACAGTATCACAATATCCCAAGGGAAAATTCATCACTTACTCTCTACTAAACCCATCTACAGTATTGCAATATCCCACAAGGGAAGATTCATGACCTACCCTCCCATAAACCCATCTACAGTATCGCAATATCCCATAAGGGAAAATTCATGACCTACTCTCTCGTAAACCCATCTACAGTATTGCAATATCCCACAAGGAAAGATTCATGACCTACCCTCCCATAAACCCATCTACAGTATCGCAATATCCCATAAGGGAAAATTCATGACCTTCTCTCCCGTAAACCCATCTACAGTATTGCAATATCCCAAAAGGAAAGATTCATGGCCTACCCTCCCATAAACCCATCTACAGTATCGCAATATCCCATAAGGGAAAATTCATGACCTTCTCTCCCGTAAACCCATCTACAGTATACCTTATACCTACCATTTACTACCATGGCATGTCTTCCGGAGAGAGTAGGCTAATTTTATTAAACAACTCTGTTTCTGAGATTATTCTTCCCAATCTCCAAGAAAGAGAAATGTATGATCCTCCAGTAGCCACATCTTTTCTTTTTTTTCCAATACAATAGACAAATGTGAGTTGGAATAGTCACGTGACAATAGTCTGATATAAAAATGACAATCTCAATACATCAATGTACAATTTATTACTTGATGTATGTTTCGTTATCTACGTTGATATTTTCAGAAGTGTGTTTGTTTTAAACTGACATCGTTATATTATATATGGATAAACTTAACCAACCCTCAAGAGATGGAAAGAACAGTAAATCTGACCACTGAAGAAGAACGCGAATAATGAATCCATGGATATAGCGTGCAGATTACGTTGTGAAGAGAAAACCCAATACGAGGTGAATGGGGGGTGACAGATTACAAATAAAACAATTAAATGTGTTCTTGAAAGGTGAAGGAGAAAAGGCAGAGCAGAGAAATTTTGTGGGATTAGTGTATCTACAAGTAGAAAAGATGTTGAAAACGAATAAAGAAAAAATGAGACAAAATGAAGAATTGTGATACATAGTAAATAGTATCGTCATAAATTAATTCTGTAAATATATATATATATATATATATATATATATATATATAGTAAGACAGAGTGTTTTGGGGGGAGTGAAGAAGAAAGAAAGATGGTGAGAAGAAGAACGGTGACAAGGACCTGTGTCACGACTTAACCTTCTTGTCAAAATTCCCAAAGATGTGGAGAATCTTCAATTCAGCGTATTGGAACAATTACCCCTCTCCCCCCGAATCCAGCCTTAAACTCGTTACACACCCCTTCGGGTGACTAGCATCAGGCCCGAAATTGGGAGCTTTGTACTACGACTCAGCAAGAGATTTTCGACCTCACTGTAAGGCCTGAACTAGTGTCCGAGGCAAACACCAACCAGACACCATGGGTTCGACCCCTTTTCCAGACCTCCTCAGGAAAAACAGAACCTTCCGAACGGCCAGGTGCTCCGTATCTCAACACTCAGTCTTACTACTTCGCTCCAGGTAGTACCATTGTCCGTGACTCGGGTCATGGACTTAGACGGGCATATAGCCATCCCGTGAGACCTATAGAGCCTCTATGTATACAGACACCTGTCTTTGAGACCTGTCAGGTTCTCCGTATACTCAGTCTTACTACTTCGCTCCAGGTAGGACCATTGTCCGTGACTCGGGTCATGGACTTAGATGGGCATATAGCCATCCCGTGAGACCTATAGAGCCTCTATGTATACAGACACCTGTCTTTGAGACCTGTCAGACATGTTTAAACCGTTACAGCCTTATTTCAAACCAAGAACAAGTTAGCAAACGCCGACTAAATAGAGTAATAAACAATCACTCAGGCAGTGGTTGCAACAGTAATTGTATTGGCAGTGTTTATTAATTGTCCCGACTGTCAGAGACAGCCGCGGCTAGCAAGACTGATAGTCTAACCTCAACTTGTATCATTTGTTAAACTTTGGTTAATTTCGCCCGACCTAACTCGCAGTATGCCTAGCTTCACACTAAACTCGTCTTCCGCGACGAGAAAAGAACGATTAGACATAGCTTACGTTGGTTACTGCACAAAGGTGTTTCAACGCAATGAGTTGAAAGTAACAGTGAATAATATTTTTGTTGTAATCTTCCATTTATAGCTCTTAATATATCCATCGTCACTTCTATTACGAATATTTGCATATATTCGAGTACATTTGTTTTCGTAACATTATGATATTTTCCTTTCGGAATGATTCCATTTTCAGAACTTAAATAGTGCTGTTTGCCCAAACTTTTGATTATTGTAGAAGTCGAGGTATGCAAGTGGTGGGGGGGCGTGTCTACCAGTACATAAAGACGAACTCAACATTTAGGGGAACACTACTACGTAAGTTTTGAAAATGGAGTCATTCCGAAACGTGTCAACAAAGGAAAATATTAAAATGTTAGGAAAGGCAGAAGAATGTATTTGAATATATATTCCATTTAAAGATAACATTACAAAACGATTTTTACATAAAAATTTATTCTTCACAATTTAAAGAGAAAGACAGATTGTTTAAGAGCAATTTATATTATGAGATTACCTATAAATTACATTATGTTTTCGAGGAAAGTTTTATATTTCTCCTTTATTTCTATACACGATTGAAATGTAAGATTTACCTTAAAGATTATTACAGGCTCTGATTCTATTACTTACGGAAAGATAAAGAAATATCAAAAAGAAATTAATAAATAGGTTTTCTTTTCTTAAAAATAGAAGATGAATTGGGTCTTGTTTCGATAGAAATAAAAACACAATATTCATAATAAGAGGTGAATATTTCAGAAAAAGATTTCAAATTTTACCCAATTGTCGTGAATAATAATACTTAATTGTTTAAAAAAATGTGCAATCATTGAGACATATTTAACAAGTATTCACAAATGTAAGAAAATGAAATGAAAGAAAATAAGTTACGAATTAATTATTCAGTTTAAAAAAAGGAAGTAAAGAATTCCTGTAGAGCTGAACTGAATAAATCTTATTTTTAAACGAAGTTAAATTACAAATTTCCCAAGTTGTAATCTAAAGTAAATTTATAAAAAACTCACGACTACATAAAGTTTTCCAGAGCACGAAGCAATCTTGATACATTGATAAATATCTAAAAAAACGTTCGGTTCAGAAAGTCTTTCGACAGATTAAACTAAGTTACACACAAAGGCTACGCTGATCGAACAATACAGTTCTCGAGCGTAGTTTTAAAAATTCCTTCTATTAGTTCAAACTCTCCTGATGTAGGCTAAATCTTGTCAGTAAATGACAATTGATGTCAATACACTTTTTTCAAATAATAATTCAATAATTAAATTATAAAAATTTGGGGGTCTAGATCGGATTCGATCCGAGTATCTTCATGTTCGAAGCCTAGCGCTTTGCGGTACTGAGCCAAAATTTCATAGTTAAAAATGACTTCTCTAAGATCTATATGAAAAAACCTCCATTATATAACCTCAAACTGCCATGGTTACCACACAATATCATAAATAATGCACTAGGATTACGACTGAATGAAAAAAATAAAATAAACACACAAAATGGATTAACGTTATCGAACCTTGTTTTACAAACGAGCAATGCGAAAATTGATTGTAATTATAAAATAAAAAGAAACGAAAATAATTATTTTTGTTCATTTATGTAGGAATTGACTTTAAAAAAAAATTATATTACTTGTTTAGTTAAGATGTTTACTTAAGATTTATTGGATAATTAAAAGTAATAAAACAACAAAAATTATAATAACACTAAAGTCAACCTTTTATTTTTTCCCCCTTTCACAAAACTGTACCTTTTAAAGGACACAAACGTGACATAATCCTAAACTAATGTTTCATCAGATCCTTTGAAAGGGCGACAAAAATGACAGCTATTGGATAAAAAACGGTAAAATTTCTCCATTCACCAATGAAGGGATAAATTGCAACCTTTAAGATTACGACGTTTTTACAACGATCACGTAATCAACAACAAATCATGTTATTGTTGTCTTAACCTTGCCGTTTAAATATACTACTCAGATTGTTTTAACTCCGTGTCCGGAGTTTTATAACCGACTGCAGAATTTCTTAAATGTTAGGAAGTCTACTGTTTTTAATAAAAAATTCTTTTAATGAGCATTATATTTAATAACTCATTAATTGTTATTGTCACGGAATTAGTCATTTACCAATATCATAACTAATAAAGTTAAATCCATAATACTTATTTAGGTCGTATCCATAGTTAATCCAATCCAAAGTAACACACATTAATAAGGCATTAGTATTCCATCCCTTAAGATCTGACGACTTAGAAAGCCCTCAGGAACACGGAAAATATTGACACTGGTACTAACGGGCGGAGGGTTGGCTTCATCAGTGGAGCGATAGCTTCCAAACGCGTCAGCAAGTAAGGTATATGTTTCCCTTCAAAGTAGCGAGTTGGCTCCGTGAAAGAAACGACTTTTTCGAAACGCGTCAGCAAGTTATACGTTTCCCTTCAAAGTAGCGAGTTGGCTTCGTGAAAGAAACGACTTTTTCGAAACGCGTCAGCAAGTTATACGTTTCCCTTCAAAGTAACGAGTTGGCTTCGTGAAAGAAACGACTTTTTCGAAACGCGTCAGCAAGTTATACGTTTCTCTTCAAAGTAGCGAGTTGGCTTCGTGAAAGAAACGACTTTTTCGAAATGCGTCAGCAAGTTATACGTTTCCCTTCAAAGTAGCGAGTTGGCTCCGTGAAAGAAACGACTTTTTCGAAACGCGTCAGCAAGTTATACGTTTCCCTTCAAAGTAACGAGTTGGCTTCGTGAAAGAAACGACTTTTTCGAAACGCGTCAGCAAGTTATACGTTTCCCTTCAAAGTAACGAGTTGGCTTCGTGAAAGAAACGACTTTTTCGAAACGCGTCAGCAAGTTATACGTTTGCCTTCAAACTAGGGAGTTGGCTCCGTGAAAGAAACGTCTTTTTCGAAACGCGTCAGCAAGTAAGTTAAAAGTTTACACTCAGTTTCTCAATAACTACTTACGATTTGAAAAAGTGTTAAAATTGAAAAATATGTTTAAAACGTCACATTTAACGTAACCGTCATACGAATAGTTTATAAAATCAAGATATTTTGGTGAGACTATCGTTGTACGAATAGAGAGTTACTGTATCTGAATAGGAAAGCAAGAAAAGCATAATCTCCCGCACAATCAATTAATTCAGAATGCAACAAGAACGATTACCCGTTCCACTCGTGTTAATCCTACAACATGTGATAATTGCTAAAATAATTGGCAAGGATCGGGGAATTGTTCGCAGGACGAAGTGCATTGAAGCTTATCTTGATACCTCCAGGAACGGGGAATTATAATTCACCAGTATCGCTCTTCTTGCTCGGAGCACGGGTAATTTAATTGGAATACAATTTGCAGCGAAACTCAGATTACGGCGTAATTAAGTTAAAAGATGAATTCCGCGGGACTTGCAATGAGGCTTGTAGCTTTTATTGGCGCATAACATAGACATAATGCTCTCTCGTTCGTATCCAAGTTAGGGGAACGGTGACATTTTTAGGTTATGTTGTACAACGAGGGGTTATATATTGTTTCTTACTTTTGAGCAGAGAAATTAGGTTTAATCGCCTTAAGTAAAACAAAGAAACAAGAAACTACATAAAAAAGTATATAGATAATAACAACGTTAGAATGATTAAATAAAGACAGAATGTTCCAAAAGTAGGATAAAACTCAGCAAATACAACAGAAAAATATAACGATCTCGTAATAGTAAATAGCAATCTTCTAAATGGTTCCCACCGACCTGTGACCTTTCAGCAAAGATTAAAACGTCACGTAAGATTTTAAAAGTAAAAGGTTAGAGAAATGAGTCAAGGTCGGTAAAAAAACGAAATATTGAAATTCCGAATCGCATTACGACTCAGATTTTGCATCATAACGTATATTGAGTAGTTTGAATAACGGGAAAAATAACTAAAAATCTCAAACGTAAGACTTCCAAGTTGCACGTTGGCTGTATAGGGCTACGTTTATGAAACAAAAACATTCTACATGTTTAAAATAAGCTTTAAATAATTACCTCAGGAGATTTTTGTGGGTTATTGGCAGTAAATGCACAAACACTTCCTACTCGTACCGATGGAATAAAAAACGTTTAACTTTGGTAAAACTTCAAGTTTTAGTTTTTTGTTAACCTTGAATTAAAGTTTGTAGCATTAAAACAACTAAAGAAAGCCACAAAGAGAATTCGTTAGTAACTTGTCATAAAAGGTAATACACCGACATCAAACGATTCCTTTCGCTATGCCGATGACGATGCATAAGACAACGTTTCATTGTCGACGCAATGACAATACATAATCATAATGCTTAATCATAATGCATAAGGTAGATGAACAATGACGATGTGTTATGACGATGCATACTGAGGCATAACGACGATGTATAATGTAAATGCATAATTAACAATGCATAATAACAATGCATAATAACGATAGGTAATGATGATCCATAATAACGATAAGTAATGAGGATGCATAACAACGATAGACTACGAAATGAGGGTACATAAAAACGGTTTATAATGACGATAGATAATGACGACAAATGAGATCACGAATGAACTTGAATAATAATTATTTTACTACATTATATTCACCTTATTTTGTGGGTAAATTCAACTTTTCAGCCCTACTGAGATTCGAAATTGCAAACATTTAATTATTTTTGTAACGGGAGCCTAACCTTCTGACGACGCTACCTCTGATAGCAAAATGTGCAACATATAATAAATACACAAAAACCTCTTAACCACAAGCTTTCTTTATTTTACCCTTATGTACATTTCAGTTACCAAGTAACCATCCTCAGAGGGATAACATACAAAGACTGTATGGCGATCACCTCAGTCTTTGTATGTTTACCCTCTGAAGATAGTTACATGGTAACTGAAATGTACATAAGGGTAAAATAAAGAAAGCTTGCGGTCAAGAGGTTTTTGTGTATTATTAAATTCAACCACAGTATATTCCTAATGAATAGTTGTGCAACTTATGTAACTATTGTTCTTGTTGCGTAGGGTATGCAATGCCTTAATTGTATTACACGCCATTGTAATTTAAATTTCTTGCAAAGCTTAAGAATCTTGAAAACTGTGTTCAACAAAAGAATGGTAAAAAACAGTAAGGATTAAAACCAACAAAAAAAAACTTTCACAATCTAGAATAAAGTTTGAACGCCTACTGTATCGAGGAACATGATTACACGGCCATCATATCTGAGACACTCGTAGATTGTACGGTTCGGCAGCGCATTATACCAGGCGTAATCCCGAGTCACGGCCTGTAGGAACCAATTACAAGAAATCGATGCAACGACCGGAAAATCCCCATCGCGATGGCCGCATTAAAATCCAGCTTACGAGATTACAAAATGATTCAGTTGTAAGAGGATGCGATACATTGTCTGATGAAATTGTCGGAACTAATCCCGGCTTTGCTTCTCAGCACGGAATACTTTGCCATAGGTTTCCTGCTTATGAGAGACGTTCCAATAATGTTCACGGATTCTGTTTGTAATATAGAAGAAACCTATTTCCAAATTTCTACCGCAAACAAAACAATGGTTTTATTTCAGGTGATGTTATTTCAACTTTTACGTCAAAGCAAAAACAAAATTGTCAATGCTAGGATAAAATATATGTTAGAAGATATCTACTTACGTAGCAAGTAATATAAACTAATATTTTTATAGTAAATTCCTACAGCAGTCAACAAAAAATATTTTTGTTACTTTCAATTAAATAATTACAATTAATATAAATAACGCAACATAACCTAAGCTTTAAAACAGCTGTTCTACCACATATCCTCTAACATAAAATCAGCTGTATTATGAAATAACATGTTATCATTTACTTTAAACGAAATAACTACATTGCCTAGCTTGCTCCTTTTATAAATTTTTTTTTCATATAAAACTAAAATGAGTTCTTTAAATTTAATTATTGAATTAATATTTGTAAACACTGTATTAACATCAAGTGCCATCCACTAAATTTTATAAAAATGTACTTCAACTTGAGTGAATAAATAAAAAGTATTTTATTAAAGATTGAAAATTTAAACAAAATATATATAAGGAAGGTATGAACTATCAGAAGGAATTACAAAATGGAAATGAAAGAAATATTTTATGACAAAAGACAAGCTCCTTAGTTGGCGGAATTGTAGAATTAATTTATTGTAGGTTTAGTTTAATTATAAAAAGGTTTATAGTTGTAAGGCTTGCGTGATGTGAGTTACTGATTAGGGGTTTGTAGTTTGCGTGGTTATGACATCTGTTCTATTTCCTGAGAACTTGCAAATACATTTAACGAAAGAAATTTCATGAAGTTTTTAATTATACTAGCATGATATTTTTATAGTTACAGCAACTAAATAATAAACCTTAGGACTTAGAAAACAAGATCGTGGATACACCTTAGGCGAAGATCTGTAATGAATGCACAACAAGATAACGTTAAATAAGGAGCAAAACAGTGAACGAATAAATTGTAAAGAATAATAAAGTAGTAATTATCAATATAACATCGGGTAGTTAGTACACTTTTCTTTACCAATGCGATGTCATAATTTCCTCCCGCTTCTAGTACTGCTCTCAAGGACTATAGGAAAGGGTTATGTCCGCCCACGACCAATTCCCGAATCTGAGGGTCCGTGCCTTAGATAAAGCAAGCCGATAGTGTATAAAGGTTCGATTGCACTACCTGGACTGAAGGTACGAAAAACCTGGCCGTTCAGAAGGTTTTATTCGTACCGAGTAGTTCTCGAAAAGCGGTCTTAACTGTACTAACTGGTTTGGCTGGGCCAGTCAGATCGAACGTCTCTTGCAGACTGCTACCACGGGACGAGACCCATGTCTCAGGCCTAACGCTAGTCACCCAGGTGGAAGTCACGAGTTTGACGTTGAATTTGTCGGGTCGTAGATTCAAAACGCTTGACTGTAGACATTCCTCTATTTATGCATTTATCTTTGTGGGAGACGTTTGTATGATGGAAGTTTTAAAGAAATTTTTTCTGTAAATCCAGAACGTTAATTTAACATTATACAACAAATACCTTGAAAATGTTTAAGCTAGCGTTACATACTTACACACTTACGTCATTAAAACTTTATTACTACTTTGGAATTACCACCTCATAAAGTGCAAACATTTCGTTCCTCTCAGGATTCGTATTTAAATTAAACTTAATTAAGTGACTTCTCGCGAGTTTACATTTTTTGAATGATTCAGTTGGATGGTAATTACTGCCAAAGTAAACTTCCAACTCATACCCAACCCGTTCTACACGGAATTAGAAAAACGAATGCTAGCACGGTCGCTTGGAAAGAGGGCGTGGCCCAGTACTTTCGTGTAGTACGTGATACTTCCGTATTGGCCGATACGGATCAATGGGCAAAGAAGTGGGAGTGGCCACGTCAGCGATTTATATACAAGCCTAACGATTGGTGCTTTGGTACAGTTGCTGATGATAACATTCTGATGATGTTAAATGAGTTGGCGAAATAAGGATAAAGGTTTTCAACGGTTAAGTAATTGTATAAAATAAACTTATAAAGTCCGATCGTTCATTTGTGTTGAAATGAAATCAAGTGGGAATAGAACCACCGTGAATGTGAAAGCAAGAAGAGTTAATCACAGCTCTTAGTCAATAATTGTGTTCCAGGGGCGTATCCAGGGGGTCACGTGGCCCCAAACCTATTAATTTTAGCAAAAAAATATTAACCTACAAAACAAATTTATTCTACTCCACCAATACCAGAAAGAAAAACTAAAATTGACTTATTTTTAGAAGCGACACTACGAACCAAAGCTTTGACCCCCCCCTTTGTCAATACTAAAATAGCTCATGTTTGCAAAATGTAATTTATAGCCTAGTATAAAATAACCAATAAGTAATTTGAGCAAAACAACTTCCCGGCGATCCAATTATTTGTGTAAAATCAAGTGCCAAAATAGCATATAATATCATTTATATTGATAAAAATATTCAAAATTTCACCAGAAGGGTCTCACGGATACCCCTCATAAATTGTCCTGGCTACGCCCCTGATTGTCTTAGATATAGTCTTATGTAAAAGATAATTTCTAGTCAGAAATATAAAAACTCGTTTTAAATTGAACCACAAATAACCTTATTTCCCTCGAACAAAAACAACTTTGCTTTGACAATATTACCAGCTTATAAAATTGATGATAAAAAACGTAACGGAAAAATGGGAAAACAACACGACACAGTAGGAAATAAACCGAACGTCCGAGGGTACAAGTGCGACGGCATAAAACTACAATCATCTTCGTTTCGGAAGTTTATTTTCCAAACTCACTGCGCCCGACCGCAAGTTCTTTATGGCCAACATAACAAAACCAGATCAATAAAATACACAGAAACACAATCCGATTGCGCTGAAAGTAATGAAACCCACTATCGGACCTCCGTAACTCAGTTAGCGGAGGGTTTAATGTCGTCATAATCCACTTGTCGACCCACTATACTCTATAAAATAAACGATAAAGATGGAAAAGTATTTTCCGATAACCTGCTGCGCTGTACAAACAAAAATGTCGTCCTAAAGAACGTGGCAGATACAGGTGTTTATAAAGTTACATTAAACTAGCTCAACTAGGAGACATACTTTGCAATAAACTGTAGAAAACAGAGCAATAACTTCAACAATCACAATATAAGTATTCTAGGATGATTATAACGCATATATTTATAAGTTTGCGTTATAGAATATACATTCCTACGGTGAAACTCCCAATACCGCGTTCATAAAATAAATGTAAAAAAAACGCGAATTAAAATTAGAAAAGTATTTGTAGTTGAAAGGATTGAAGAAAGGTTATGCGATGTTGCCAATTGGTCATATTTAACGCACAAAACTAAAACTACAGAGAAAGCTAAGAAACACGGAAATTCAATATATGCCAGTGGAGTTGCCGTGGAGTTCTGATTGGGTAAAAACAATGACGAAACCGCGACCCGCCCAAGCGATGCTACGGTTTTCTCTAATTTCCTGGTAAATCATAGAGGGTACTAAAATAAAAACATGTTTAAAACAATGACAATTTATTTTTATTAACCTTATATATATATATATATATATATATATATATATATATATATATATATATATATATAAAGAATTAAGTCAAAATACAAATACAAGAATTATAATTGAATTTACAATTCAAAGCTTTTACACATATATACATATAAACCGAACAGTTATTTAAATGCTTTACCTTTAGGTTATATTATAATTACCTTACCTTCCTATAGTCACCCCTTCAGGTTTCTAAACTATTAACAATCACATAAATTTAACATCCCCTAAAGTTATTCATCCGACGTCCAATTACTACAAATTATACGTTTAAATACATTATTATGACGCAGTGACAAAGATTAATTGCCTAACTAATACTACAATTACTAAAAAGGTGGACTCTTGAGGCTTTAGGCTTTTAATAAAATAAAATTTAATAAATACAGCGTTTGGTTGCTCTATCTCTCGGGTAGTTATTACGAGATCTTCTATAAATTAGTGCGGTGAAAGAAAACTAGATTGATTTATATAAAGACAAATAATTTAAATTAGTTCTGAATTTACTAATTTATAAATCTCTGTTGGCTGAATCTATTATAAGAAAGATTGTACTTATTGTTGCGTTTCTGGAACACTGACACTGTTGGCAGGTTAACTTTTTCACTGTATTCTTTACACAATAATTAACTTACTTCCATATTTTCTTTACTATCTGCCCAATTCATTCTCGTCGCACTTTTAAATTTCTACGCATAAATAACTAACAATACCCTTACCTCTGCTAAATAAATTTACTCTTTTTAAAACATTGCTTAAAGCTCCGCCCCTCCCCACAATACGTCTACACTCTTCGAAGTTCCCCAAAGTCCCTTTCCCCGATAATTTTAGTGTTTAAGAACACGTATAATATCCCCCCTTACGTATTTCAGTTATTTCGGTGGTTCTCACGCACCATTACAAATTGTTCCCACACGGTAACAGTGTTACTTTCCCATGCTGCTCTTGGTTTTCCAAAAATACTTAAATCCTATATTATAATACTTTGGACCCTTCTTTTGTCAATACTTTCCCACGCTGGTTTATGACTACACCCGAAATACAACAATAGTTAAGCCCTTTTTGTCGGTACTTTAGTACCCTTGGTCACTCCCCTCTTAATATTGCTACTGATTATTATTATTTTGTATACTAACTAAATTTATACTATGTGCCTCATATGTTTATGTTACAATACATATATACATACATACATAAGAATATGATACAGCGTAAACCGACACAAACGAACTAAATATTGCCAAATAATTATCATAATCCATACAACCAAAAAATAACTGCTTCATACAGTTTATTATAAGGATTGCATTATTTCCCCATAAATAAAAAAATAAAATGACATAAAAACGTAATATGTCAAATAGCAATACAAAATGATTATAAAAAGAAAATTGTTAACAATTTTTACTATAATACTAAAAAAACAACTCAATAATTAGATATACAAAAATAATGATAGTAAAACAATATGCATTTGGTTTGTATTACAGGCAATAAAATAAAAAAATATCACCAAGTTATTAAAAATTACAATTATCAAAATTCCATATAAAATTAGTAAACAAATAATAAATAATAACACCAATAAAAAAATATAGTGTATGCATGAAAAAAGCGGTGTTTATAAATTAAAATGTTAAAGTTTATATATATCAAGAAAAAAACAACTAAAAACAAGAGAGAAAGTACATTTTAGTGCTTATAAAAAACCAGAAAATCAATTTTGCAAATAATGTTATTAATTATAACCATGAATTTCCAAATAGAGAAAGTATGAAACTTATAAAGGATTAAGAATGAACATAATATTTGAAGCATTAGAAATATATAAATATATACATATATATTGTTGTATGAACAACAAATCAATAAATGAACAAATACAAATAAGATCCAAATTGTATACTATATTCGTTGTCTATATCGTTACGGCAACAATATAAACTTGGCAACATTGTAATAGATTTGGCAACAATGATGTTTGGTATCAAATCTGACATATGTTGTATGAGTTGCTTTATTAATTCCTGATAATGGACCTGCTAACGATAAGCTTTGAAATTTAAAAATTCGTCACCGAAAAGCTTTAAAAAATACATATATTAAAATTATACTTGTTTTGAAATATTTTAAATTTATTAATTATATTACAAAAATCATATCACCATATTTATTATATATATGCACACACACACACACACACACACACACACACACACACACACACACACACACACACACACACACACACACACACACACACACACACACACACACACACACACACACACACACACACACACACACACACACACACACACAGACACACACAAACACACACACACACACACACACACACACACACACACACACATATATATATATATATATATATATATATATATATATATAATACGTTTTCTTGTTTAATAATTTAAAACAACACAGGTTATTCAAATACAATTTATATCCAAAGCTTTTCGTTGGCAAACAGTACCAACATCATCAGGAATGAAAATTACAATAATTACATTATCATCAGATTTACAATAATGTAAAATTACATTATTGTAATTTTCATTCCTGATGATGTTGGTACTGTTTGCCAACGAAAAGCTTTGGATATAAAAAAATAAATATTCTTGTATTTGAATAACCTGTGTTGTTTTAAAATGTATATATATATATATATATATATATATATATATATATATGAAGTTAATATATTATTATTGTAATATATATTATATATATATATAATTCTAATACAAATTCCCAAAACGAGATCAAGCATATACGACCGCCATAAATTCGCATAGATTTTACTATAAATCCAAAGTTTTAATTCCATTTCGATATCAGCCAACGAGTGCTAGATAGCCTGCAAAGCTTATCAGATTTGCAAACTTGGCGCCTTGTTCAGTTGCCCTCGCTTTAAAAACATTGCAGAAAAAGTGGAAACTAGTTCCAAGTTGGGGCGACAATCGTTCTCTCGGAAGTGAGAGGGTGAAGGGGTGAGTAATAGCGAACTTTCAGAAAGAAACGTTCTCAAGTAAACTTGGAGCAAAGTTAACAAGTTCGGAATTGAATTGGATGAAGAAAAAGGTATTGTGATGTTTAAAAAACTTGGGCGAATAAGGCGTTACCTTTGTCACTTAGGGACATGCGTTAAGGCGCCTCACTTATTTCCATCACGCTCGTAACAATAACTTTAGACTTGGAAAGTTCCTTCAAACCGTTCAAACAAAACATTTACAGTCGAATTTCTGTTTCATTTTCTTGCTTTAGGGAAATAAATTTCTCGACAAAAAGTAATCCATTATTAGAAATATTGAAACTTAATTGGTTCTAAAATAAATTAAAGCTATTATTTTACAGGAAAATAACAAAAAGAACAAACTGGATTATTATGAGAGGTAAAAAACTGAAAATCTTCAAACTTATGGATCAACTATGGAGGAAAATGTTTAAAAAACGTACGGAGAAACCTCAAAGAGAAGAACTTTAGACAATGTTTCTACCGTAAGAAATATCTTTGTAAGATTATACAAGTTTCCCTATGAGAAAGCGCTCTCTTTTGTTTATAATTTTAATTTTTTTAATTAATAGAAGGTTAAGAAATATAACATAATTCAAATTAAAAAAGAATTTGGTAATGTTTCCAACGTCAGCGAAACCTAAAGTTTAAAAGATACTCCAAACTTACTCCAATTTAAAAATTCAAGACTAATCATTTTATTAATAATAATTTTAATTAATCTTTTCCCTTATTTTACCTAGGTCTAATAAAATCCGCAGTTTTCCTGTTGATTCACCAATTGAACCTTTCTACTTTAAGGATCTATCCGCTTTAGCCTCTTCATACCGTGTTTTTAGCACGAAACAATGAATTTAGCTTTTCGATTACTAAAAACTCTATTTTATAGTAACACATAAACACCCTCTAACCAAAAAAATATTTTTTTACCACGCTATGTACATTTTGTACGTAATATGTGTTAATGTGTTGACCATATGTTAATTAAACTTCCCCGAACACTGAACACCTCATATCCATAAACCATTATCACAAGCATATCAACAAACCTACCAATTTTGCATAAATTAAATGGGATAGCAGACGCCACACAAACAATTTGAAATATAAAAACATTTCAAATTACATCCAAACACACTCATCGGCTTATTACACTACAATGCATGCAAGCTACATAATTATTCCTAAAATCTAATAATACCATCTAGTTTCGCTACCCCAACCCTAACCACAAAATCCAAGTATTGATAAGGAATCCAACTTCCTTGAGGGTTTTCCTCATTACCGAAGTCGTAAAGATATGGCACATACAATCCCTTACGAACAGTTTTAACTCATAAAACTCTGGGATCATAGCTTCCTCCCTAGATTTGCAGGATTGCCATCAGTGGAGTACGTTCAATTCTGCATAGGGGATAACTCCTTGACATCTCGGACATTCCCTGACCAAGGGGCGAAGTTACTGGTGGACCAACAACCCTGGTGGGCGAAGCAAGATATAGCAGTATCCCAGATTACACATAAACTGTTTCAACATCCCTTAACGCGCAACGGTCCTGTTCAGGCAAACCCCTATGTTAGATGACTGTGTACTTATGTCCTTAGATCCTTAGAATCCTGGGATGGTGTAAATAATGTGTTGTCAATATATTTTCGTTTGTGAATGATAAAAGTCGTTTTTATATTGACAAAAGTAAGAATATGCGAAAAGTGTGGTTTGTGTTTGACTGGAGCACCGCGAGGGACACCATTAGGTGTAGCAAGACCGCACACACTGAGAGTAGGCGATGGAACAAACAAGATGGACTGTAGCATTTCGAGTACCTGGCGCCTAGTACTTCGTAGAAAACACAACTCACAAGCACGTATTAACGCGTTGTTAATTATCGCTTAGAATTAGATACGCGAAACTAATTTAGAGCGTGTTGTATTATTGCATCTGGTAATTAAGTTTCTCTATAAGAGGAACGCTGAAAGTAATGCTTTGAAACATGTAATGGCTGTGCCATACGTTGTTGGAAACATTACTGAAGTTACCAGCTTATGCGTAGACATGTTTGCAGCTCTGTTATAAGTCATACAATCATTATACCGCAATCAAAGCATTGCCACAGTAGGCTCTTCATTTATAAACAGTAAACAACATTCATATACAAACATTACTTCTCCAGTAAAATTTATACGACCATTGCCCCTGTACCCCAACTGCCTCTGTATCCCAACTACCCCTGTATCCCAACTATCTCTGTATACCAACTGGTCCTGTATACTAACTGCCCTTGTATCCCAACTGCCTCTGTATCCCAACTACCCCTGTATCCCAACTATCTCTGTATACCAACTGTCCTTGTATCCCAACTGCCCTTGTATCCCAACTGCCTCTGTATCCCAACTACCCCTGTATCCCAACTATCTCTGTATACCAACTGCCCTTGTATCCCAACTGGTCCTGTATACTAACTGCCCTTGTATCCCAACTGCCTCTGTATCCCAACTACCCCTGTATCCCAACTATCTCTGTATACCAACTGTCCTTGTATCCCAACTGCCCTTGTATCCCAACTGCCTCTGTATCCCAACTACCCCTGTATCCCAACTATCTCTGTATACCAACTGCCCTTGTATCCCAACTGCCCTTGTATCCCAACTGGTCCTGTATACTAACTGCCCTTGTATCCCAACTGCCTCTGTATCCCAACTACCCCTGTATCCCAACTATCTCTGTATACCAACTACCCCTCTATCCCAACTGGTCCTGTATACTAACTGCCCTTGTATCCCAACTGCCCCTGTATACCAACTATCTCTGTATCCCAACTACCCCTGTATCCCAACTGCCTCTGTATACCAACTACCCCTCTATCCCAACTGGTCCTGTATACCAACTGCCCTTGTATCCCAACTGCCTCTATATACCAACTGCCCCTGTATACCAACTGCCCCTGTATACCAACTCCCCTTGTATCCCAACTATCTCTGTATAACAACTGCACTTGTATCCCAACTGTCCCTGTATACCAACTATCTCTGTATCCCAAATATCTCTGTATACCAACTACCACTTCTCACGGACGTTACCTTCCACCGCTGCTTTCCCCTCCGACTAGCCCTTTCTTTCCATTCTTCACCTGCCTTCCTCTGACCATACTTTGTCCGTAAGAGAGTAATGGTTTATCCCTTGACTACGAACCTTGGTTCGAGACCTGTATCTCAAGTAATAATCCTCTCAGGAGAACCAACTCCTGAATTTTTTATGAAAACCAATTAGCCTCTCATAAGCCTCTTTAAGCTCCTTTCGGGGTAGTGGAATCTTTGAAAGACACTTGTGACTTAAAGACCTAGTTGACCATGGATACCTAGTGAACTTATTTTATTTTAAATGAAAACACAGCTAATTGGAAACTATACATTTTTTATTATCTGTTTGGATATAGAATTACTTATTATTATTTGATTTATTTTAATTAACAGGATTATGCTTTTTTAATTTTACCTAACCTTATTTTTGAATTACCATGACTATCTTGTTTCATGGTATTAGTACAGAATATGTACCCTTTATTATGTTTACATTTTTATTATTATTTATATTAACACACACACACACATACATATCTACACATACTATATCCTTTTCTAATATTATTATCAAAATCCAAAATTGCTTAATATGTCTACTATCATCTATTTAAATTCAATTATTATAATTAATTTGCACATCATTTTGAGTATTCAAGTTAAATTTTACGTATTTTAGAGTCTTGTTTACTTTAAGGTCAATTTCTAGTTACTTTAGGCTATGCCTTTTAACAAACAATCCTTTTAATTCACTAATAGACTCTGGTTAACATTTACCTATTTATAGGTTAACCTAATTAGTTATAACATGCTAGGCATTTAATAAAAACTTCCTGCTGATACTTATATACTAAGTCAAAGTATTTCATAAATTTTTCAAGAATAACGCCATATCAGATAAAATTATTTAAACACAATACGTTTATTTCCACTTTAAGCAAACGGTTGAATGGAAATCAATTTAGAATATTTGTTGTTTAATTTAGGTAACCTAAGAGAGTTTCCAGTACTTTAGGTTATTCAATTTTTAGTTAATTTTGATTTTAAGTCAATGTATTTTGAAATAAAATTTTATCTAAAAGAAAATTAAATTGTTTATATGACCTTATCCTGCAAAACGTTAGGTATCTTCTATGGTTGGGTTGTCTTTGGGCCTTTTCACAGCTCCCATGGGATTTGGATGTAGGGTTCACTGCATTGCATGGCGTCGGTGAATTTTGTTAAGTTCGGCTTCTTTTTTCATTTTCTTAGTCGAGATGTTGGTAGAAACATATATGAGCCTCAGCTCATATATTTGTACACTCCCCGGGTCACATCGTAGCACTTTATACGGACTTCTTACCACATATTGGGTCGTTAATGGTTCTGCGTGTATCAATACGACCACACTCGATGACTGCTCAAACTCATCTGCCTCAGCATCACTCTTTTGGCATCGTCCTCACCAATTTCTTCAAACTTCCGCCTTTACGATGTCCATCTTACATTTTTAACCAATGAGAAAGCCGTTGCTATGGTAACTGACTTTGTTTATTTCGTAATTTTGAATTTTAATTAGTTTCAATTTTTGTGAAATACATTTCTTTACTCCAATGTGTTATTTAAATTTTTTAACTTCCATTTAATAATTTGTTTGTCTTTATTTCTTCTAATTTAATTAAGTTGCTGTTTCTTCTTGTTAACTCCAACTTCGACGGCAGCGCTGTCGCTGCAGTGTGGCAAGATCGTATAAACAATCTCCCCACGCGGTTTTTTTTACCGAAACTAATAAAACTTCATTTTTGAATAACCTCAAGTTTTAGGCTATTATGTTTTAAATTAAAACTTGCATCTTTACAGAAATACAACTCTCCCTAGCTAGGCCTAATTTACTTTCAGCACATTTTTATACTTATATTCACTATCCCTGATTATATTTGGTCAAAATTAATTTAATATTATACATTTTGGCTGGGTCCCATAGGACTCACTTTTACTGTTTCATTTAAATCGGTCTATTAGCCGTTAGCCAAATTAATGTTGTGTTGGTTTATAATTTATTCTAACATTCCCAGTTTGTCTATTTAGTTCTAATTACCTTAGTTTACATTGATTTTCCCTATATTTAACATTTTTATTTTAATACTATGAAATAATTGGAATATTAGTTGATTGATCTATTTAACTATTCTAGGCTTAGTTACATTTATCTGTACTAATACCAGATTTATTTGCATCGGTCATTCTGGCCTTTGCACCCTGTATACCAACTATCTCTGTATCCCAAATATCTCTGTATGCCAACTGTCCCTGTATACCAACTACCCCTGTATACCAACTGCCTCTGTATATCAACTACCCTCTATCCCAACTACTCCTGTATACCAACTACCCTTGTATACTAACTGCCCCTGTATTCCAACTAGCCTTGTATTTCAACTATTCCTGTATACCAACTGCCTCTGTTTCTTTACTACCATTGTATCCCAACTACCCCTCTAGTAAGAATGATACGATCATTTGTTAGTAGTAGTGGTTCAACTAGCCTTGTATTACAACTATTCTCGATACCCTAATACCCCTGTATCCTAAACACCTCCTGTAAACAACTGCCTCTGTAGCTCCTGTATTCCAACCCCCCATGTAATCAAATTACCCCTTTACTCCAACTACACCTTGTATATCAACTACTCCTGTATCCCAAATACCCCTGTATTCAAACCTCACCTGTAACAAAAACCAGTGCTGTATCCCAAATATCCCTGTATCCCAATTACCATTGTATTATAACTAGCTCTGTATTCTAACCACTCCTGTATCCCAACACGCATGTATTCCAAACAACCCTATATTTTAACCCCCTTTATATTTCACCCATGTATTCTTGGCGAAACCAGAATCTAAAATTTGGAACATTCCATAAGCACCAGTGTGCACACACAAAGTTTCAAATTTGTCTAAAAGCTATAGGTCAAGGTCAATACACATTTGATAAATCCAAATTTTTCTCTCTTACTATAAAACAGTGCATAGGTTAAACCTTACGTTTCGATTGAAAAGTGCGTCATAAGGACGTGGATTCGCAGGAAACCCATGGCGAGGTATTCCGTGCTGAGAAGCAAAGCCGGGATTAGTTCTGACAATTTCATCAGACAATGTATCGCATCCTCTTACAACTGAATCATTTTGTAATCTCGTAAGCTGGATTTTAATGCGGCCATCGCGATGGGGATTTTCCGGTCGCTGCATCGATACCTTGTAATTGGTTCCTACAGGCCGTGACTCGGGATTACGCCGGATAGTCGAACCGTTCAGTATAAATGGTTTCATAACGGCTTTACTGCTTGACTAGCTGTATTTAGAGTGACAACCTTGGTATAGAGTTTATTGAAAGGGTTGAATAGCCTACTCTTAGTGAAAGGAAGACGCTCCTTTGTTAAAGTCTGAAAGCACACGTCTTACTTGAAATTATGAATACAAAATAGGCCTACATCAGAAACCTATAGTTTGTATTGAATACTATGCGAACCTTAAGCTCTATTCTGTGGCAAAAGACAATCACGAAATAAATAAATAAACATATTTATAAAACTATTGTTCAGAGCATTACACTCTACAGTTCAAATAAATGGGATGTTACCAAATTTAATAACATCATATTAAAGACGATGGAAATGGACTATTTACGACGAAGCTGCGGTAAATCGAGACGTGAAAGGGTCAGTAACGAAGAAATATGTAGCGAAATGGAAATGAATTAAAGTAGCAGGGAGGAGGTAGAAAGAAGGCAATCTTGTATGGGTGTGGACATGTAAAGAGGATGGCACATAACAAGTGGTCCCGAAAGGTACAAGAGTGGATCCCCCCTGTGAAAAGCAAAATAGGACGACCACAAAGAAGTTGGCGTGATGACATCGACGAAGCAATGACTGGAAGAAACCTAGAAGAGGCATTAACGTATGACTGAAGAAAGTGGACGGAGAGGCGGTGGCAGCTGTATATCCGTTATATAAATATATATATATATATATATATATATATATATATATATATATATATATATATTAAATATTATATCATTTCTAAATTTAGGTAAATGCATACATCTTTATAAATACAACTGTACAGTTGTCACCATCTTCTTGTTTCACTACCTCTTTACTTCTTCAAATTGCACACACAGATCAACACAAGTTCAGAGAAAAGAAAAACAACACACTTAAGGTAACACATGTTGTCGTGAAGTGCGGATAACAATCGTATTACTGGGTGATCGGATGACCGGGTGGGCTGGTAGACTAGTGATAGAGCCACTATGTCTAGTGATGTAATACTATCACTACAAGTGGTCACGACACATTACCGTCAACTACAATATTTCTTTATTTAATATGTTTTGGAAGATCTGCAGTGAAAACATTAAAGTGAGAGACTCACGTTATTAAAATTAGAAGTGTTTAGAATTGGGCTGGGTTTAACTTGGCATATCGTCATCATTTACCCCACAGAAGCGCTACGCAAACCACGGAGGCTGATGAGTTATTTAACCAAAGCGGGGAATTAGTAACCCTAAGCGGGAAACCACAAGTTCTTGATTGACGAAAAGTGAAGACAAACCTCCCGTCGTTCCTCGGCGTTGTCCGATAAAATACCTTTCTAATTTTATTGTTACAGTACTCAGTTTGTACTGAATGGCACTGATAGGAATGAAGGTTCTATAGCTTTGTGTCAATTATAACATTTGAACACAGTGCAGGTGACCCAAGACAAACGTGATAAATAAAAATCTAAACTTAGATAATTGACATTAATATTTATTTAAGTTTATAATTATTTTGTCTTGTATAACTATCCACACACTCGTAGAATATAATTTTTCTTTAAAGTTACATCGAGTAAAAAATGAAACTAGTTTATTGATTGGAGAACGGTTTGATATATTTACAGCCCGTGTGAGATGTCCCGATTGCTTATTACGGACAAAACAATCTTTAGCAGTCGTATTTATGGTAGTCCGATTTTAGGCTATTTATTCCAAAGTAGAGTCCAACCAATAGTACAAACCGTTGTTAGAAAAACAAGTATTTCCTTTTTTTTGCTCGATTTCCTACGGTCTTCAAACTTATTTTTATTTTGTTTCATATTTAATCAATTTTTATTTTATTGTTGTACCTTTGCCAATAAGCTGAATTTGCTTTGTCTAAGATAATTGTATTAATTTGCTTTAAAATATTCACAAATTTACCTCACCTATAGCATTTCCATTATACACTGAAACTAAATGCAACTGTTTAACTTCGCCTGGGTGGTTCCATTATTCATGAATCCTGTGAGAAGGACAAACACAACGTTTTAACAGTAACGTAAACAGCAAAGCTGCAGTAATTGAGTTGCTTCCATTTGTCAGACTCGAGCAAACATCAACAATATGAGCGCTGAATACCGTGCACTTCAAAAGCTTAAGTGAGGTTAGGTTAATGGCAACAATTTTACCAAGTGCCACTTGCATAATAACATAGGACCTTTACATTGGAAATAGGGAGTGGCTACAACTTCTCAACGTCAACACCGACATTATCAGCCACGAATAGTAATAACGGGACTATATTAGGTTAGGTTAGGCTAATGGGAACCAAGTGCAACTTTGTGTAATAACACTAAGCATAAGGGTCTGTGCGACCTTAATATTGAAAGAGGGAGGGGCTTAAACTGACTCAGCATGAGAACTGACACAACGAAACTCACAAGTGTAAATTTGGTTATTGTTTATAGCAAATGGTTTCCAAATTATTAAAAAAACGTTTTACAAAGTGCCTGCTATATAATAACACTACGGGTTAAGGCGTATGAGGACTTTAGATTTAAAGAGGGAGGGGCTTAAACGGACAGCATGAAAACTGACACAACGAAACTCACAAGTGTAAATTGGGCTATTGTTTATAGTAAATGGTTTCCAAATTATTAAAAAAACGTTTTAAAAAGTGCCTGCTATATAATAACACTACGGGTTAAGGCGTATGAGTCCTTTATATTTAAAGAGGGAGGGGCTTAAACTGACAGCATGAAAACTGACACAATGAAACTCACAAGTGTAAATTGGGTTATTGTTTATAGTAAATGGTTTCCAAATTATTAAAAAAACGTTTTAAAAAGTGCCTGCTATATAATAACACTGTTAAGGCGTATGAGTCCTTTAGATTTAAAGAGGGAGGGGCTTAAACTGACAGCATGAAAACTGACACAACGAAACTCACAAGTGTAAATTGGGTTATTGTTTATAGTAAATGGTTTCCAAATTATTAAAAAAACGTTTTACAAAGTGCCTGCTATATAATAACACTACGGGTTAAGCGTATGAGGACTTTAGATTTAAAGAGGGAGGGGCTTAAACGGACAGCATGAAAACTGACACAACGAAACTCACAAGTGTAAATTGGGCTATTGTTTATAGTAAATGGTTTCCAAGTTTATTAAAAAAAACGTTTTATAAAGTGCCTTCTATATAATAACACTACGGGTTAAGGCGTATTAGGCATTTATATTGAAAGAGGGAGGGGCTTAAACTGACTCAGCATGAAAACTGACACAACAAACATCACAAGTTCAAATTAGGTTATTTTTTATAGTAAATTGTTTGAAGTTTATTAAATAAAAACGGTTTTCAAAGTACCTCCTATAATAACACTACGGGTTGAGGCGTATGAGGCCTTCAGATTTAAAGAGGGAGGGGCCTAAACGTACTCAACTTTAAAACTGACACAACAAACCTCTCAAGTTTAAGCAGGGTGTTGTTTATAACAAACTTTTTCCAACTTTAATAGAATCAGCTTTACTAAGTACCACATGAGTAATAACACAGGGCGTAAGGGATCTATACATTGAAAGGGGGCGTGGTTTAATAATAAAAAACGTAAATAATGGCACAACAATGAATAGAAAGAATCACACATGTCTACGTTACGTTACATTAAAGGAAAGGCTTATACTAAATCACAATCGAGAAATAATACAATAAAATTTCTTAAAACTTCCAAGGTTAAGTTAGGTTAGCCCAGTAGATAGAGTTATATTAAACGGCTTAAGTAATACCACAATAGATATACGACATTTTAATTAAATGATATTAGTTTGAAATATCCGCAAGTAGTTTTTACATTAAAAAAAAATTGCTAATAGTGGAATAATACTTTATCAGCCTTTAATAAGATTCAGAAAAATTACCAAGTATAATCCAACCCTTTCAGAATAAATATAACTTTTAGACCAATAAATACTTCGACTATTCAAGTAAGAGTTCCTAAACTTTACTGCATTACGTATTTCTTCTGGCAGATAAAAACTGGCCGGAAGTTTGAATACTTTTTAAATTTGCTGGTCATACCAAAAACCCAGAAAAAAAAATATAAAATCCGTTCTTAAATTTCAGAAAGAAAGATTATCTCTCAAAGAGAAAATCAGAAAGCACCCTTGAAATTCTCTTTAAGCAAAGGCAACAGTACGGAAAATTGAATTAGATAAAACTTAACTATTGTCAAAGTTTAACTCGTGTTGGGTGCAGAAATGCGGAAAACTATCCTTTGGCGATGTAATTGGTAAAATAGGACCTGACCAGAGCAGACCATTCTTAGGAGGTCAGCATTCTTCTCTAACAATGAACTCGGTTTTTTAATTTCATGTTACACAAACGTCGTGAGGTTAGGAGTGACGTTCAATGTACCCACCACGCGATTATGTAATACATAAGTTAAATTGTGATGAACATTTAAATAAAAAACCATTTTTAAAAACCAAAGTTTAAAAAGTATTAAAAATTATGAAATAATGTTTCCTACATAGTTACAGATTTATAAACACAAACAGATTGTCCTAATAATTTAATAGGTGAATTTTATTAAATACCTTGAAAATACTTACAAATGTAAGAATTAGAATGGGGAGCTGTCGTTATTATATATAAATTATCCAGGCATGCGTCCTACATTTTTGTTTTGACACACACACACACACACACCTACCCCCCTCACAAAACATCTAAATCTATAATTTCAAAAATGTAAAATATTTACTTTCTAACAACAAACATAAAAACCAACTTTGGAAAAAATTATATTTAATGCGATTGTTACGTATTTTTTTGGCAAAGAAAAACGTTTAACGCTTATTGTTGTAGTTTGTGTTTCGAAAGTGAGAAAAATATTTTATTAAATAAAAAGTAGCATCTAAATGTAAAACTTAAAACGTTTTTGTCCGCATTCATTAACATACTCTTTTCCCACCCCTTCATTCCCCTTAACATAGATTTAGATGCCCCTTCGCTTAAGATGCTAGAAAGAATGTAAACTTTAAATTTCGGCCGAAATTTATTTTAATGTAGCTTACAAAATCCTTCGTCAGTATATCAAGTCCACGAGTTTTATTTGAAGTCATTAACTTCGTAAATCTGAAATAAATATTGAAACATTCATATTTCGGCTAAATTTGTTTTTTGTACATATCATTATCCTTTTCTTAGACATTTAATATTTTGTAAGAATATAAGTTACCCCACTTCCATACAGCAAGTACTGTATCAGACTTCTACACGTTTTACAATGAGTAAATCAAATGACATCATTTTAAATCTGTTCTTCAAACATTTAATATTAATAATAACGTGAGCTTTTGACAATATCCATGTTGCAACGTGTCACAAACTATCGATACTGTGAGATAAGTCTAATATTTGGATTTATGAATAATCTGAACACGTTGTAAAGTAACATTTTGTGGAGTTGAGTAGTATGAAAATATTTATATGAGTTTAATAAAACTAGAAAATAGTTTCGCGAAGAACAGATGAGGCAAAATTCTCTTCTAAATTGCATCATAAAGAAGTATTTAATGGAGTAAATAGAGAGAAGCTTCCATATAAATCCACTCCGCGTATACATTACCCAGTCGCTGTACTACACGGGATGTATTTTAAGCAGGAACAATACGGCAGCGCATCGAACAGCACCAGATTCTATTAGCACAACGCCGAATGAAAACGTACCTTTTGGCAACAGAGGAAATTGATTTCAACCCCTTGCATACGGTGAAATATTGTAAACGTTTAGGAAATAAGTGTTGAGTTGTGAATAACAGAAGATGGGGTGGCGCGGGGGCGTGATATTTGTTCTGGCCTTTCGGAGGGTGAGAATTGATTCGGCTTTTCAAACACGAACCCGATAAAATTTTGATCTGTTCCTTGCATTATATTTTAGTGTTGTGTAGACTGCGAATTTGTATCTTATCAGTTTTCCGTATTAAAATTTCATAAAAACAGGAGCCTTCTGTATGAAGCGAAAATTTCTTTATCGGCATGCAACGTAAGTGTATAAGCTGTTGGGTGTTACAACCCGATTATATTTTGAGAGGTCGCCAATATTTTAGTGAAACGTACAAATAAAACTGATTTTAACACTTTACTTACAAACAGGAGCCTTCTGTATGGAGCGAAAATTTCTTTATCGGCATGCAACGTAAGTGTATAAGCTGTTGGGTGTTACAACCCGATTATATTTTGAGAGGTCGCCAATATTTTAGTGAAACGTACAAATAAAACTGATTTTAACACTTTACTTACAAACAAGTAATATAAATATAAAGTTAAATTCCTTCTGAGGTAAACAAAAAATTTTAATTGAATTAGTTGTTATAAATAATTACAATTATTATAAATAAAGTAAAATAACCTATACTTTAAAACAGCTGCTCTACCACATAACCTATAACATAAAATCAGCTGCTTTATGAAATCATAATTATGTTGTCACTTATTTTAAGCCAAATTAGACGAAATAACAATATTGCATACATTGCCCCTTACGTAAAGAGTTTTTCACTTTGGAAAATAAAATCAATTTATTAAATTTAATTAATTAATTAATTAATATTTGAAAAAACTGTATTAACATAAAGTGTCATCAGCTACAAGTTTCAAGAAAAGTATTTGAACTTGAGTGGATGAATAAAAAGTATTTGACTAACGATTGGAAATATGAACAAGATATATAAATATATATAGAAGGAAATGAAAAATAGAATATCGAAATACTTTTGTTTTGGTAGCAGCCTAGATTCTCTAACCATAAACTTATTAAGTACAACGTACATATTGATATTTACTTATTGATAGCACGACAAAAAACTACTGATATTTTGGAGCAGGAGATCTGTCATGGACAAAATAATATTTTTTATTATAAATAATCTTGAAAAGTGATTTTAGAAATCCTGAAAATGTAGATCACAAAAATTCCAAATTTTAAACATTCTTGTACCGTCTTCACATTATTATTGACATTTTTAACCAACTATGCTTCTATAAATTTTGACAACTTCCCATAACACCTGACTATAACAATTGGAGCAAGGCTAGTTGGGTTGAATGGGCTATAATTTTATTCGTTTAAATTTATTTATTTCTAAAATAAAAACGTGAAAGTCATGAAGAAGTCCTTAATGGAATAATAACGAAACAAATCCTTTTACAATCCTTATTAAACTATAAGTGCACACTCTCCTTATAAATCTTAATCAAATTGTTAATAAAATATTTTTTATTCATTCACTGTAAATAAAATTTTTGAAGACATATAATGGATGACACCTGATGTTAATAAAGTTTCTTCAACTATTAATTCGTGAATTTAATTTAAATAATTAATTTTAGTTTCATATGGGGGAAAAAAGTTTTACAAAAGGGGCAAGAAATACAATATAGTTATTTCATCCCATTTGGCTTAAAATAAGTGATAACATATGATTTCATAAAACAGTTGATTTAGATTAGGCGGTAGAACAGCTGTTTACGCATAGAGTTATGTAACTCTCTATCAATTGTAATTATTAAATAAAATGTAAATATTAATTTAAATATTTTTTTCAAATACTTATTTAATAAATAATTTTAAATAAAATTATGTCTTTAGGTTGGATTTGAACTGAGTGACTACATGTGTGTAAAATGTGTGTGAAATCCAGATGATTTTATGTTATAGGTTATGTAGTAGAACAGTTGTTTTAACGCATACCTTAAGTTACTTTATTTATAATAATTGTAATGATTTAATAAAAAGTAACTAAAATAAAATGTTTTTTGTTGATTAAAGAAAGAAATGACTTTAATACGTTTTTATTTAAATTACTTGTTCTTAATAGAATCTATTTTCTATTATGATTTCTAAATAAAGACGACAAAATTAGATATTAGCATTAATCGCCGTATTTTACTTTTGCAAATGTTCGGGACAAGTCGAGATTATGAAAATCTGAAGTCTGCAATGTGGCATAATATTTGTACACCCACAGAAAAAAGTTCTAGGCGCGCCTAAACTCTAGAAAGCTGTTCAGAAATCGATTGAGCCACTCGAGGGTAAAGGCATACGGTAAAACTTCGCGTACAGGGCACCAGAGGCTATTTACGGCGACCAAACACGATCCATACGGGCTCTACTATAAGTTCACATTTACATGATCCGAGGTCGCAACGGGCTTAACGAAATTCAATTGCAATACCCCTCCCCTCCAACAACGCATGTCCACCCGCCATTGTAACGAGACGAAATGCTACTGCTATTGTGTACACCTGGAAATTAAATTATTTCGTAATTGTATTTAGCAGTGTTTTCAGTGACAGAGGATTTCCGTGCCGGTGTAATTGGATCCCGTCGAATTACACCGATAATGATCCATCAGGTTTCGGTGAATCACAAGAGCCCTTTGTTTTGGCTGCATTTCGGTTTCTGTGCAAAAATATTGGTGTAGTACTTTTGGTTTTAAACTTCGTAGCTAAGCGTATTACTGAAATGTTTGGAGTTGTGTCAGCAAAATGGATTTGCGTGCTTCCCTTTATTGGATACCCGACTGTTTTTTAGCAGCTGAGCTTCGGTTTTAGATTGAAAGAGGGTTTTTTCAATGAGTTCGTACAAACGCAATGAGCTCTCTTTCTTTGATTTTTGTGTTAACTATTTCAATATTGGGGATATACGCTGATGTTTAAAGCGCCATCAATTTATGTCTGAAGAAATCTGCGTACGTGCGTGTACGTGTGTGTGTTTATTGTGTGTGTGCTTGTTTGTCTGAGTGTGTATGTGCACGTTGATGGGTGATTGTGTGTATATATAATATACAGCCTATATATATATATATATATATATATATATATATATATATATATATATATATATATATCACAAGTAAAAGATTAATTGTAAATCCATAGGCCGAGGGGTTGCTGTAGCATTATTTTGTAAATTCAGAAACTTCTAAACTGGGAACTCGAGCAATGAACAGACAGACAGTTATATTAACAAGGGAAGCTCATAAGCTTTCAGATACTAAGTAAAATTCTTCTTCAGTAAAAATCATAATTTCCAAATTAATGCGTGTGCAAAAAGGGACGAAGACTTGTTAAAGACTGAGACAGCAGATGGAAGACAGGCCCGGAATAGCGAGAGTAAGTAAGCGATGGTGATTGATTGGTAGACAAGATAGGAGAAAGAGAAGAGATGGAAGGGAGGAGTCGAGGAAGGGAGATCATTGAAGTTTTAGGGATCAAGGAAGTAAGTTCGAGCAACCGGAGGAAGTAGTTCGGGGAGCCTGAGAAGGAGTCCAACCCTGGGAACCGTATTGAAAATATAATGAATACGTTTTCCGTCATCTTGGATACAGAGTTGGCCACGACACCAACGCAAGCTTCGAGAATCGACCAAGCTTCTTGAGTACCAAATAATTAAGTAGAAATATGAGGAATGCCGTGGAAGTAATTAGCTATCTAGAACCTGCACAACTCTATAATGTATCGCCTGGATTTATTCATAAATATTTACTTTTATACAATCATTGTTCATCTTATATATTAATTTAAAGTATTGTTGTTCTCTAGTATCCTTTAATCACTAAACCGATCCCTTTGGACTCTCTAATGTACATCATCATAAACTATCGCGTTTACAATAGCTTGTACCGATGGTATAAGTAATCCTTCTTCGTAGCATACAACGTAATATTATATTATTGAATAGTCTGTAATCGATGTCTATGGCGAAGAGAAGTCTTAAAAGAAACAGTGATTGTAAAACTTGAATAAAATAGAACTAAGTCATGTAAAACCTTAGACTCCATACGTTCGACCCATGAGCACAAAGATAGCGGGTTTATCTATAACCCAGTACGTGTAACTTCTGCTCCCCCCCA
>JBAIZL010000069.1:687500-785000 GCA_036971475.1 Prosapia bicincta | reverse complement strand
TTGATTTTATGTTATAGGTTATGTGGTATAACAGCTGTTTCAATCCGCAGGTAATACTACTCTGTTCAAATTAATTGTGATTATTTAATAAAAAGTATATCTTAGTTGATTTAAGTAGGAATTGTCTTTAAAAAGTTTTGTTTATATGACTTATTTTGGTCGAAGATCGAAGCAAAAACGTTAAGCAATCAGGATTTGGTGGTGTGCAAACTGCAGAACACACTGACGGAAGCGTAGCATCTACACGACCGTGTAATGGGTTTTACACTTTAATTGTTGAGTTAGATGTAAAGCGTTTTACCACTAAACTGCCTGATAGTTTGTACGTGTGTTGGGATGACCACAGAATAACCCTACGGCTGCAGGCCAGTCGATTTCAGTCCACTATAAGTATAGTCGTGGTTTATAAAAGCGAAAACCCGTGATTTCGTTGATCTAAATTTACAAGTATAATCTCGATATTTTTAAACTCCCCTTAAATTAGAATCTGTATAAAAGCTACACATATCCTTTGAAAAAGACAAGCGCCGAAAGAACTGTAAAGTAAAAATTGAACAAAATATATTATGCGTGTAACCTATAAAGTAGTAAAGCCTGACAAATCTGTTATAAAATACAAATAAGAGACGTACACAAAATTCATAAATTAACCATTTATTACCTTAGGCGCGTTTAAATGACACAGTCATCATCATCATCATCAGTGAGTGTTGCTATTACAACTTGATTTTAGTTGTAAGTTAGAGTTTGTAATAAAACACTCACTGATGATAATGAATTTGCCATTGAAACGCGCCTGAGTAAATAAATGAATAATTTGTGAGTTTAGTGTACGTCTTTCAGTTGTATTAACATAAGATCACAAGCTAAACTCAAAGAATAGTTAAACTGTTAGAACTTGGTAAATAATATTATTTTTCTAACATTATAGGGAGTAGAAAATGTACTGTTAAGAAAACCGTAGCGGGTAGCTCAAAGTATTAGAAAGTGATAAAAAGCATATCGGATACAGTCTCACTTGCAACAGAAATAATGCCCGACAATCTCTCAGCTTGTACTTCCGTTGCATACAGGATACAGTCTCTTAGCTTGCACTTCCGTTGCATACCGGATACAGTGTCTCTGCTTGTACTTCCGTTGCATACAGGAAACAAGTCTCTCAGCTTGCACTTCCGTTGCATACCGGATACAGTGTCTCTGCTTGTACTTCTGTTGCATACCGGATACAATCTCTCAGCTTGTACTTCCATTGTATACAGGATACAGTCTCTCAGCTTGTACTCCCGTTGCATACAGGATACAGTCTCTCAGCTTGTACTTCCGTTTCATACCGGGTAGAGCCTAACAGCTTGTACTTCTGTTGCATACCGGATACAATCTCTCAGCTTGTACTTCCATTGTATACCGGATACAGTCTCTCAGCTTGTACTTCCATTGTATACCGGATACAATCTCTCAGCTTGTACTTCCATTGTATACAGGATACAGTCTCTCAGCTTGTACTCCCGTTGCATGCAGGATACAGTGTCTCTGCTTGTACTTCCGTTGCATACAGGAAACAAGTCTCTCAGCTTGCACTTCCGTTGCATACCGGATACAGTGTCTCTGCTTGTACTTCTGTTGCATACCGGATACAATCTCTCAGCTTGTACTTCCATTGTATACAGGATACAGTCTCTCAGCTTGTACTCCCGTTGCATACAGGATACAGTCTCTCAGCTTGTACTTCCGTTTCATACCGGGTAGAGCCTAACAGCTTGTACTTCTGTTGCATACCGGATACAATCTCTCAGCTTGTACTTCCATTGTATACCGGATACAATCTCTCAGCTTGTACTTCCATTGTATACCGGATACAATCTCTCAGCTTGTACTTCCATTGTATACAGGATACAGTCTCTCAGCTTGTACTCCCGTTGCATACAGGATACAGTCTCTCAGCTTGTACTTCCGTTTCATACCGGGTAGAGCCTAACAGCTTGTACTTCTGTTGCATACCGGATACAATCTCTCAGCTTGTACTTCCATTGTATACCGGATACAGTCTCACTTTGCTTAAGTTTACAAGAGAAGATGTAATAAATACCTGTTAGCTCTGAGGTTATTCACATAGCCTCGTGCAATTAAATAATCAAGAAACATCTTCCAGCAAACGATCTATATGTTTCAATTTGGGATATAATTAGACATTAATACATTAGAGTAGTAGCGAAGTACTGAGGAAGGCGACATCGTCGCCGAAACTAGTTTGTTGTGTGTTTTTGGTGAGATTTTGAGTTCACTATTTTGACTTTCCCCCCCTTTATGAATAGTTCTCACTAGCTAAGCTCTAAGTAACTAAACTCCTCATAAGACTTTCATAATATAATATGCTTTACACACTTTTATATACACATTTTATTTTAATTATAACAATTTAATTTGTGTAATGTGAAAAACCCGCTTGGTGTTGTGTACTATTTTCTCTACTAAAGAAATGTTTTTTCCTGAAACTTTTAGTATTAAATTGGAATTATTAAGATATATAAGGAGAAATCTCGGAAAGGTAATAATTCTGATTTTGAAGATTACAACTCTTGGTCTTGCAATTGAGTTTGGACGACTAGCTGTATAGGTTGTGAGCAGTCGATAACTTTCTGCAAACTCGCGGTTAGTTTAGGTCAGCAGAGAGACGTAGCAACGAAATACAGAAGTTTAACTGAATTTTGGGATTGACAAATAAATGTCAACAGTTTTGCTGACACCGCCAAATCACAACGTCGCCTTGGCAACCGCTTTAATAACAGTAATCAAGCACTTGGCAATAAACGCAGTAGCGTCAAACTTTACTTTTAACGATAAATCTTTTACTCCTTTTAGGTTGCCTATTTTAAACAAAGCAATCATTTAATAACTTAGGTAAAAATCAGGGCGATAACTTTGTTTTTGAATAACGCTAATTCATAATAGTTAGAATCAGAAAATTAACAAAAATGTAGTGACAATTTACTTCAGACAAGGTTTTACCTATTGTTTAAGGGAAATGGAAAACTAGAGAAATAATTCAGCATAAAATTAGTTTGGTAAAAAAAACTTTCAGAACTGTAAAATATGTCAACGTAACATTAGGTGTCTGAATGTATGGAAATAATAACGTATACACGTACAGTATGTGACAATAAAAGTATGAGCTAATACTATATATATATATATATATATATATATATATATATATATATATATATATATATCAATAATTTTACACCTTTGTGAATTGATAGGTAAAAAAAATATACATTTTTAGGTATATATGTTTATGAGACACCGTTAATATAATCAAAAAATTGACTTAACTTTAAAGTCAATTCCGACTTCGCAAAACAAAGAAAAATTGTATTGAGTTACTTTATAAATAATTACTATTCTTATAAATAAAGTAATATAAACTATGCATTAAAACAGCTGTTCTACCACATAACCTCTAACACAAAATCAGCTGTTTTATGAAATCATATGTTATCACTTACTTTAGGCCAAATAGGACTAAATAACTATATTGCATACTTTGCCCCTTTTGTGGAACTCTTTCCTTCCATATAAAGTTAGAATTAATTCATTAATAAATTTACTTAACGAATTAATATTTGAAAAAATTGTATTAACATAAAGTGTCATTCAATACAAGTTTAAAAAATTGTATTAACATAAAGTGTCATTCAATACAAGTTTAAAAAATTGTATTAACATAAAGTGTCATTCAATACAAGTTTAAAAAAGTGTATTAGACAAATAGATTTAATTATATATATTTTTGAAATGAACATGGCGGCGTATAAAAATGCAATGAACACCTAAAAGAAACTGGGGGAAGAAAATATTAATACTTCATTGTTACCATGTTGACACATTTTTCAAATGATTTATTTCTTATCATCCTGAAAATAATTTGTTATTTTTGTGGTTTAAAATTCATGTATATTGTTATTGATTTTTAATAAAGCGAAAGATTTTCTAAGATATTATTTATCTATGTATACAAAAATGAAAGTTTGACTGTTTACCCTTCATGAAACTTTGGAAGTTGTTTACTGCACTACCGCAAAGGTTTCCGGCACATTTGTAGCCCGATTGCGGGCGAATATGATGATATAAAAAAAGCTTTTTACTCGTTACCAATTTACCAATCGAGCATTCAGTCATTTAAATTGATATTTAAAAAATAATAATATAAAATTAATAATCAGTAGATGACGGTAATGTTTCTAAAATTAAGTGAAAATAAGATTTCATACAAAACATTTAGGTTAGTTTGCATAACAGCTGTTTTAACGCATAAGGGTTATTACTTAATATTAATTAATGAATTTATTACAATAAAGATGAAATCTACTTTAAGGGCGTTTTCGCACTTTATAAACCTTATAGATATATAATTAAAAATGAATTCTTGAATTTTGTAGTCCATTACGTTCGGCGAAACGTGATCACTTTAACATTAGTTTATGACTATCTGAACTTTATTTTGTAAATTTGTAAAAACTTACCGAGACAGAGCGTTTTCTAACGCTATGTGGCGATCTTCATCAGTGTCTTCTGCTTGGAGATGTTGGGTTAGGCGGTGACGGTTTTCGATAGTATCAAAGAGTATGTGTGACTTGTATTGGGTTTGTTTGTTTAATATGTTTGTACTTTTTGTTTTTTGTGTGTCTGTAAAAACATCTTCAAGCAGAAGACACTGATGAAGATCGCCAGTAAGTTTTTACAAAATTTACGTTCGGATAGTCATAAACTAATGTTAAAGTGATTGTTTGGTTTTGAAAGATATCATTTAGGTTATTGTATGCACGTCTATCGTAGAAATACTGATATAAAATTATTTATAAGTTATGAAAACGAATGCTATCATATGTAGCATGCAGTGGCTATAGTTGTTTTTCAGTATCCGTAAGTACATGGTTAGAAGTTAAGAATTTATTTCTTCGTGAAACTTACAAGTGGATAAGAATCGTATTGAGAGACGTCCATACTTTGTTCAAAAGTATTCGAATAAATGAGTAGAACTGAAATGAAGCTTTGAAAAATTTCAGAAAATAAATAAATCTCTTAAACAATGACCCAAGTTGAATTTTTTTACGAGTTTCGTTCACATTGCTTTTTCTGATGTCGCAGTAACGGGCGAAGTGTAACAAAAAAAATATAGTAGACAGTTGACTTTTTCTAGATAGTTCAGATAAATAACATTTCGTCAACACTTATGGCTACGAATAAATCATACATTTTACGTTTTTTAATTTTACAAAATTTAATTTGTGTAACATTAGAAATGTATGACCTATTATGCTGTTTTGTAGCCTTACTATAAATAGGTACTTGAGCTTATGTCACTCACCCCCGCCAACGTCTTGATGTTGTGAAGTGCATTTTGAGCTTCAAGTGCGGCTTTTCTTGTGTAGAAAGTCACAAAACAACAGCCTGCAAAGAGAAAAGAAACATTATTTGATATTATCTTAAACTACTAGTAACTTACACAAAAATAACGTATGCGAATTTGTAACACTTCTAGAGCAGCATTTATGTTTAGTATAATAGAGAATGTTTTTTAATTCCATCTTTAGTTCACACTCACCTTATATACATTTTTTTTTACTTGTAGTGGAGAACACTTGATATAATTACAGTTTTTTAAAATACCAATTAATTTTAATAATAAATTTAACTTTTTATTCCTATAAAAGAAATTTAAATTACTTGATACAAAGTTTAGAGGGATATGAGTTTGAAGTTTTAACGTACCGATATGCTTTACTAGCTTTTCCCGCCGTGTAACAGCTGAATGCACAGCATAGCACAAACGTGTAACTGAATTGCATAACAAACGCCTGGCAATGAAGGAACGTGTCAGTGATCGCTAATGACATAAAGCAAACCATTATTACTCTTTCCATAGGAAAGCGGTATATATTGTACAGATCAGCTCTAACCTACAGAAAGAGGGCGAACATTATCGGCCAGCATTTACAAATATCGAATAGATGGATTAATTTTTACTGTAAATTTTTTAAAGTAAAACAAAGATTAATTATGTATTTTACATCTAACATTTAAATCGTATAAATATTACATTTAAATATTAGAAAAAAACTTATGTTAAAAAGTTAAAAAATATGTTTAGTTAATTGACGATTGAGTTTCAATAAGGTCTATAATTCAACTCTTTGAGTTTCCAAGGGTTCTATAGGTCAACTATTTAAGTTTCCATAAGCTCTATAGTTTACCTTATTAATTTTTCATATGTACTATAGTTCACTGTTTGAGTTTCCGTAAGCGCTATAGGTCAACTATTTAATTTTCCATAAGATCTATAGGATAGCTGTTTCATTTTCTAAAAGCTCTGCAGTTCAAATGTTTGAGCTTCCGTAAGCTCTAAGGGTCAAGTGTTTGAGCTTCCATAAGCTCTATGAGTCAACTACTTAAGTTTCCATAACGTCTATAGTTAAACTGTTTGAGTTTCTATGAGCTCTATAGTTCGACTGTTTGAGTTTCCATAAGCTCTATGAGTCAAGTGTTTGAGTTTCTAAAGGATCTGTGGGACAACTATTCAAGTTACTATAAACTCTATGAGTAAAGTGTTTACGTTTCCATAAGCTCTATGGGTCAACAATTTAGGTTTCCATAAGCTCTATCAGTCAAGTGTTTGAGTTTCCATAAGATCTATGGGTCATCTATTTAAGTTTTCATAAGGTCTATAGTTAAACTGTTTGAGTTTCTATGAGCTCTATAGTTCGACTGTTTTAGTTTCCATAAGCTCTATGAGTCAAGTGTTTGAGTTTCTATAAGATCTGTGGGACAACTATTCAAGTTACCATAAACTCTATGTGTAAAGTGTTTACGTTTCCATAAGATCTATGGGTCATATATTTAAGTTTTCACAAGGTCTGTAGTTTAACTGTTTCAGTTTCTATAAGCTCTATGAGTCAAGTGTTTTAGCTTCTATAAGATTTATGAGTCAACTAATTAAATTTCCATGAGGTCTATAGTTTAACTGTTTGAGTTTCTATATGCCCTATAGTTCGACTGTTTAGGTTTCCATAAGCTCTGAGTCAAGTGTTTGAGTTTCTATAAGATCTATGGTTCAAATATTAATTTTCCATAAGCTCTATGAGTCAACTATTTATGTTTCCATAAGCTCTTTAGTTAAACTGTTTGAGTTTCTATAAGCTCTATAGTTCAACGGTTTGCGTTTCCATAAGCTCTATAGTTTAACTGTTTGAGTTCCTACAAGGTCTATGAGTCAAGTGTTAGTTTCCTTAAGCTCTATGGGTCAACTATTTATGTTTCCATAAGCTATTCTATAGTTCAACTGTTTGAGTGTCCATAATCTCTATGAATCAAGTGTTTGAGTTTCCATAGGCTCTATGGGCCAACTATCTAAGTTTCCATAATCTCTATGAGCCGAGGGTTTGAGGTTCCATAAGCTCTTTAAGTCAAGTGTTAGTTTTCATAAGCTCTATGGGTCAACTATCTAAGTTTCCATAAGGTCTATAGTTTAACTGATTGAGTTTCTATGAGCTCTATAGTTCAACGGTTTGAGTATCTATAATCTCTCAAAGTTAACGTTAAAGCTCTAAACTCATTTCATAAAATCTATACATTAACCGTATGAGTTTCATTTAATTTGAATGACGTAAAGTTTACAAAACGCGCTAGTAAAAGCTCAGCAGCACAAATACACGGGCGGGGTTAAACCTTTATTATTGATTTTATCACCCAATTACTGAAAGTTGTCACGGCGGAAAAGTTTTTACGATCTGGCTTGCACAGTTTTGTATCAAATGAACTACAAATAAAAGAAAACAAGGCCAATAGAAAAACGAACAAGATTGCACTTTATGGGATGCGCGATGGAACGATGTCGTGTAATAAGCTTCGAGTTGTAACGTTTCTAACTCGCAAGACTGTTGTAAAACTCTTTATTATAATGTGTTACATGTTTCGATTCCTGCCGGATATAATCAGAGCAGGATACAGGTTAATGCTGTAATCGTGTATCTGTGCTACTTACTGTAACATCACAATACTCTGGCTACAGAAAGAAAATAAGAACCAAACAAAAATTTAAAATACTAATGGTGTATTTGGAGTAGATCATACCAGAAAGATACACTTCAGATTCAAGTAGGATCTCTGTTTTCCAGTTCCTTCTATCAGTTCATACTCTCCTTACCTTATACATATATCTTGTACACATTTTCAGTTGTTAACAAAATACTTTTTATTCATCCAATCAAGTTTAGAAACATATTTTAAAACTTGTAGTGGATCACACTTGACGTTAATACAGTTTTTTCAAATATTAATTCAGGAAATAAATTTAGTGAATTAATTTTGGTTTTATATGGGAGGAAGGATTTTCACAAAAGGGGCAAGTTATGCAATAGTTATTTCGTCCCATTTGGCTTAAATAAGTGATAACATGATTTCGTAAAACAACTGCTTTACCCATAGGTTATGTTACTTAATTTATATTAGTTAAAGTAAATATAATAGAAGGTATTGAAAAGTATTGTAAAGTTTATAGTTTCGTTTCAAAAAACTTACATTTTTTTAACAAACATTAAAAAACACAATGTAATTGCAAAACTTGATTAAAAACCAATTAAGCATGAAATTTCCACCCTAACACTAATTAAATACAATTGGATGACGGATGTATACTGTAAACATATTAGCGTCTAAACGCGCAGAAAATATGTCGCGCACTTTCGCAAGTCAGTTCAATCCACGACTTTCCCTGAGGGAATGGATTTTGTCGTGATTGTGTCGCAATTTATCCTCGTGAAGGAAGCATTTCCTGCATCAGGCTTGAATATATCTCTCAAATACATCTTTCCGTCAATGTATTCTAAGAGTAAAAATCGTTTCAGAATCTAGCTGAATATATTCATAAAACACATTACCCTATAAAACAGCTCGTTCAACTGTCGATCAAATTTTTGTAGACAATATAAGACTTTGCTATATATATATTAAATCTGCGTGTTAAGTCAGGATATGCTGAGACAATCTGAGCAATAATTTTAAAAAACACACTCACAAATAATCACTGACCTTACGGAAAACATGTTCGCTAACAATTAAGACGTGTATTTGAACACTAGTATAAACAGAATAGTTTCTACAAAAGCATAAGAGAAAACAGTGGTGTCATTGTATTTAATAAACCCCGCTGCAAATATTTACACAAACGTTATGTATATGTCGCCAACACAGTAAGAATAGCTAAACCCAGTTTTACCATCACTTGTTTATTTTTATCCTGATGATGTTAACTGTTGGAATAGATCTACATAAAAATGTGTAAATATCTGTAGCAAGAGTTTATAATTGTTTAATATTAGGAATAAATTTTGTAAACATATGTACTAAGATAACTGATTTTTCGTGATCATCGTTCACCGACAAGAAATATCACCAGACATGTATATCCTTGGAGTAGGGATGCAAACTTTATAAATTTCAATATTAATAACACCCTGATAGCTTTGAGGAGGAGCAGAATCTTGTTTACTTTGGCCGTTTGGTTGTCTAGGAAGAGACTTCTCCTAATCCAACCATATTCACAACGTGAGGCGACCTAGATTAGTAGGATGTACCACACTAGATCATTCAGCTTTACAATTCTCTTTCAATTCCTTCTATTCGTTCACATTTTTCCTATCCATATCTTGTTCAAATTTGTAATCGTTAATAAAATACTTTTTATTCATCCACTCAAGTTCAAATGCATTTTTTAAGACTTGTAGGGGATGACAATATTGGTGTTATTGCAGTTTTTCAAATAATAATTCCTTAATTTTAGTTTTATATGAGAGAAAAACGTTTCACAAAAGAAGCAAGGTATGCAATAAAGTTATTTCGTCACATTCGCCTTAAAATAAACGATAAGATATATTGCATAAAACAGCTGATTTTATGTTATAGGCTATGTGGTAGAACAGCTGTTTTAACGCATAGGTTATGTTACTTTACTTATATTAGTTGTAATTATTTAATAAAAAGTAACTAAAATAAAAATTTTATAAGTTGGAATTGACTCTAAATGTTTTGATATCGTTTAAAAATTGTTTTGTTTTATTTAACACACGAAAAAACACAAAAACTTTAGGCTTTTAACTACATTTCAAAACTTACATTAAAAGACAGTGTATCTTCTTTAAGCTTCAACATTTAATAAAACTAATTGTTATAGCTATATGATGAACATTTTTTACTAACTCCTCCTGAAATTAACAAACGTAGCAAAATGGCCTTATATAACTTGAAGATCATTAAAGTCTCATCTTAAGTTATTGCGAAGAAACAATAAGTTAGGCCCTCTGCACTCGGGTTGACAGCTTTGCAGCCAGAGTTCCAAATATGTTACCACTGCAACGTTTGGTGACCTTGGAAGTGCAAAGAGTGGAGGTGACGCGATGGTCGACAGAAATACATCGGGTACTAAGTCAGTTTCCAACAGGTTGCATGCAGCGTTTATCCCGGCCACAAAACCTTCTACTTGTATCCTCTTTATCGAAGGAGCCACCATCTTCTACAACACTAAATGTGATTCCTTTGATATTCTGCGAAATGCTGTAAACATGTTGTCTGACAGCTGTTACGAGGGACCTGCTGGGTCTTATATCTTTCTCTACGCAAGGGTGACATCGATATGTTCTTCGCTCTCGTTGTTTCCACCGACCTTGGAAAATAGGCTTTTATTCCTTCTTCATCAGAAGTAATATTTCAATCGAAAACAATTAATTATTTTAAAATTTGCAATAATTTTGGAAACGTATTGATTTACTTAAAAATGCAAATCGTAATAAAACAAAACTTCGCACTGAGGTCGCACTCGAGTCTGGAGACAGGATTGTACTGTAAATCTTTGTAACTGGTTTCTATCTACCTCACATTTGCAATTGTCGACAAGTGTGGTGATTGCTTAGATTTATGGAAATTCGAGGTCGATTAAAACATATATTCGAAGTATGGCTCAAAATATTAAAATATCAGCTGCAAAGATGTAGCTTACTAAGCCAATAATTAGAAAATGCAGAATAAAAACTCGAAGATCATACAATATTACTAGTATAAAATTTACTAAGGTTGAATTTGCTTTAAAATTTCCAGAATTTTCCAAGTCACTAACGCTATGATATAAAGCAAATAATATAACCTTTAACAGGTGGGCAAACATTTACTTAAGGAAGTAGATCCTACTGTTGCTAATGTAAGTATGACACAACGCAAAGGTTTCGCAACATTTATCGTCTCACCGCTTTCTTGCTGTAGTACATGACGCACCCCTCCAGGCCCACTCCACACTTTCCGCGCCACTTAACTCGTGTAATGAACATCATCCATTTGACACCTTCACCTTGACAAGGTCACGGTTGCCTTGGCAACTGTAGTGCTGTCTAATTAAAAATGTTTCGATCGACTCTATACCGTTAGATTCCTTAGTAATGAAGGCATTCAGTAGTTAAACGCGAATTTGCCCTTTTCTAACAGTATACAAGTATTTCATGTAAATGTGTCTGAGGCCTAGAAGTTTAGATCAGGGGTACCCGACGTTCTCGGTCCTACCTCATTATAATTTTAGAGACTGAAACTCTGCTCCACCAATAAACTACGTCTCTACCACCACATGCAAGCAACATCGCTGCATCTCCAGTAAACTACAACTTTGCACCATCAGTAAACATCTCTTCTCAACTAGTAAACTATTTCTATCACAACCTGTAAACTACGTCTCTACCACCACCCGTAAATAACAATAACGCATCTCCAGTAAACTACAATTCTGCCCAACTAGTAAACTACATCCCTACCAAAACCTGCAAACTCTGTCACCATCGTAAACAGTATCACTGCATCTCCAGTAAACTACAACTCCGCCCAACTAGTAAACTACATCCCTACCAAAACCTGCAAACTACGTCTCTTTCACCATCGTAAACAGTATCACTGCATCTCCAGTAAACTACAACTCCGCCCAACTAGTAAACTACATCCCTACCAAAACCTGCAAACTCTGTCACCATCGTAAACAGTATCACTGCATCTCCAGTAAACTACAACTCTGCTCAACTAGTAAACTACATCCCTACCAAAACCAGTAAACTCTGTCACCATCGTAAACAGTATCACTGCATCTCCAGTAAACTACAACTCTGCTCAACTAGTAAACTACATCACTACCAAAACCTGCAAACTACGTCTCTGTCACCATCGTAAACAGCATCACTGCATCTCTAGTAAACTACAACTCTGCTCAACTAGTAAACTACATCACTACCAAAACCTGCAAACTACGTCTCTGTCACCACCATAAACATCATCACTGCATCTCCAGTAAACTACAACTCTGCTCAACTAGTAAACTACATCCCTACCAAAACCTGCAAACTCTGTCACCATCGTAAACAGTATCACTGCATCTCCAGTAAACTACAACTCTGCTCAACTAGTAAACTACATCACTACCAAAACCTGCAAACTCTGTCACCATCGTAAACAGTATCACTGCATCTCCAGTAAACTACAACTCTGCTCAACTAGTAAACTACATCCCTACCAAAACCTGCAAACTCTGTCACCATCGTAAACAGTATCACTGCATCTCCAGTAAACTACAACTCTGCTCAACTAGTAAACTACATCCCTACCAAAACCTGCAAACTCTGTCACCATCGTAAACAGTATCACTGCATCTCCAGTAAACTACAACTCTGCTCAACTAGTAAACTACATCCCTACCAAAACCTGCAAACTACGTCTCTGTCACCACCATAAACATCATCACTGCATCTCCAGTAAACTACAACTCTGCTCAACTAGTAAACTACATCCCTACCAAAACCTGCAAACTACGTCTCTGTCACCACCATAAACATCATCACTGCATCTCCAGTAAACTACAACTCTGCTCAACTAGTAAACTACATCCCTACCAAAACCTGCAAACTACGTCTCTGTCACCACCATAAACATCATCACTGCATCTCCAGTAAACTACAACTCTGCTCAACTAGTAAACAACATCCCTACCAAAACCTGCAAACTACGTCTCTGTCACCACCATAAACATCACCACTGCATCTCCAGTAAACTACAACTCTGCTCAACTAGTAAACTACATCACTACCAAAACATGCAAACTACGTCTCTGTCACCACCATAAACATCATCACTGCATCTCCAGTAAACTACAACTCTGCTCAACTAGTAAACTACATCCCTACCAAAACCTGCAAACTCTGTCACCATCGTAAACAGTATCACTGCATCTCCAGTAAACTACAACTCTGCTCAACTAGTAAACTACATCACTACCAAAACCTGCAAACTCTGTTACCACCGTAAACAGCATCACTGCATCTCCAGTAAACTACAACTCTGCTCAACTAGTAAACTACATCCCTACCAAAACCTGCAAACTACGTCTCTGTCACCACCATAAACATCATCACTGCATCTCTAGTAAACTACAACTCTGCTCAACTAGTAAACTACATCCCTACCAAAACCTGCAAACTACGTCTCTGTCACCACCATAAACATCATCACTGCATCTCTAGTAAACTACAACTCTGCTCAACTAGTAAACTACATCCCTACCAAAACCTGCAAACTACGTCTCTGTCACCACCATAAACATCATCACTGCATCTCCAGTAAACTACAACTCTGCTCAACTAGTAAACTACATCCCTACCAAAACCTGCAAACTACGTCTCTGTCACCACCATAAACATCACCACTGCATCTCCAGTAAACTACAACTCTGCTCAACTAGTAAACTACATCACTACCAAAACCTGCAAACTACGTCTCTGTCACCACCATAAACATCATCACTGCATCTCCAGTAAACTACAACTCTGCTCAACTAGTAAACTACATCCCTACCAAAACCTGCAAACTCTGTCACCATCGTAAACAGTATCACTGCATCTCCAGTAAACTACAACTCTGCTCAACTAGTAAACTACATCACTACCAAAACCTGCAAACTCTGTTACCACCGTAAACAGCATCACTGCATCTCCAGTAAACTACAACTCTGCTCAACTAGTAAACTACATCCCTACCAAAACCTGCAAACTACGTCTCTGTCACCACCATAAACATCATCACTGCATCTCTAGTAAACTACAACTCTGCTCAACTAGTAAACTACATCCCTACCAAAACCTGCAAACTACGTCTCTGTCACCACCATAAACATCATCACTGCATCTCTAGTAAACTACAACTCTGCTCAACTAGTAAACTACATCCCTACCAAAACCTGCAAACTACGTCTCTGTCACCACCATAAACATCATCACTGCATCTCCAGTAAACTACAACTCTGCTCAACTAGTAAACTACATCCCTACCAAAACCTGAAAAACTACGTCTCTGTCACCACCATAAACATCATCACTGCATCTCCATTAAACTACAACTCTGCTCAACTAGTAAACTACATCCCTACCAAAACCTGCAAACTCTGTCACCATCGTAAACAGTATCACTGCATCTCCAGTAAACTACAACTCTGCTCAACTAGTAAACTACATCCCTACCAAAACCTGCAAACTACGTCTCTGTCACCACCATAAACATCATCACTGCATCTCTAGTAAACTACAACTCTGCTCAACTAGTAAACTACATCCCTACCAAAACCTGCAAACTACGTCTCTGTCACCACCATAAACATCATCACTGCATCTCTAGTAAACTACAACTCTGCTCAACTAGTAAACTACATCCCTACCAAAACCAGTAAACTACGTCTCTGTCACCACCATAAACATCATCACTGCATCTCTAGTAAACTACAACTCTGCTCAACTAGTAAACTACATCCCTACCAAAACCAGTAAACTACGTCTCTGTCACCACCATAAACATCATCACTGCATCTCTAGTAAACTACAACTCTGCTCAACTAGTAAACTACATCCCTACCAAAACCTGCAAACTACGTCTCTGTCACCACCATAAACATCATCACTGCATCTCTAGTAAACTACAACTCTGCTCAACTAGTAAACTACATCCCTACCAAAACCTGCAAACTACGTCTCTGTCACCACCATAAACATCATCACTGCATCTCCAGTAAACTACAACTCTGCTCAACTAGTAAACTACATCCCTACCAAAACCTGCAAACTACGTCTCTGTCACCACCATAAACATCATCACTGCATCTCCAGTGAACTACAACTCTGCTCAACTAGTAAACTACATCCCTACCAAAACCTGCAAACTCTGTCACCATCGTAAACAGTATCACTGCATCTCCAGTAAACTACAACTCTGCTCAACTAGTAAACTACATCCCTACCAAAACCTGCAAACTACGTCTCTGTCACCACCATAAACATCATCACTGCATCTCTAGTAAACTACAACTCTGCTCAACTAGTAAACTACATCCCTACCAAAACCTGCAAACTACGTCTCTGTCACCACCATAAACATCATCACTGCATCTCCAGTAAACTACAACTCTGCTCAACTAGTAAACTACATCCCTACCAAAACCTGCAAACTACGTCTCTGTCACCACCATAAACATCATCACTGCATCTCCAGTAAACTACAACTCTGCTCAACTAGTAAACTACATCCCTACCAAAACCTGCAAACTCTGTCACCATCGTAAACAGTATCACTGCATCTCCAGTAAACTACAACTCTGCTCAACTAGTAAACTACATCCCTACCAAAACCTGCAAACTACGTCTCTGTCACCACCATAAACATCATCACTGCATCTCCAGTAAACTACAACTCTGCTCAACTAGTAAACTACATCCCTACCAAAACCTGCAAACTCTGTCACCATCGTAAACAGTATCACTGCATCTCCAGTAAACTACAACTCTGCTCAACTAGTAAACTACATCACTACCAAAACCTGCAAACTCTGTCACCACCGTAAACAGCATCACTGCATCTCCAGTAAACTACAACTCTGCTCAACTAGTAAACTACATCCCTACCAAAACCTGCAAACTACGTCTCTGTCACAACCATAAACATCATCACTGCATCTCTAGTAAACTACAACTCTGCTCAACTAGTAAACTACATCCCTACCAAAACCTGCAAACTACGTCTCTGTCACCACCATAAACATCATCACTGCATCTCTAGTAAACTACAACTCTGCTCAACTAGTAAACTACATCCCTACCAAAACCTGCAAACTACGTCTCTGTCACCACCATAAACATCATCACTGCATCTCCAGTAAACTACAACTCTGCTCAACTAGTAAACTACATCCCTACCAAAACCTGCAAACTCTGTCACCATCGTAAACAGTATCACTGCATCTCCAGTAAACTACAACTCTGCTCAACTAGTAAACTACATCCCTACCAAAACCTGCAAACTACGTCTCTGTCACCACCATAAACATCATCACTGCATCTCTAGTAAACTACAACTCTGCTCAACTAGTAAACTACATCCCTACCAAAACCTGCAAACTCTGTCACCATCGTAAACAGTATCACTGCATCTCCAGTAAACTACAACTCTGCTCAACTAGTAAACTACATCCCTACCAAAACCTGCAAACTACGTCTCTGTCACCACCATAAACATCATCACTGCATCTCTAGTAAACTACAACTCTGCTCAACTAGTAAACTACATCCCTACCAAAACCTGCAAACTACGTCTCTGTCACCACCATAAACATCATCACTGCATCTCCAGTAAACTACAACTCTGCTCAACTAGTAAACTACATCCCTACCAAAACCTGCAAACTCTGTCACCATCGTAAACAGTATCACTGCATCTCCAGTAAACTACAACTCTGCTCAACTAGTAAACTACATCCCTACCAAAACCTGCAAACTACGTCTCTGTCACCACCATAAACATCATCACTGCATCTCTAGTAAACTACAACTCTGCTCAACTAGTAAACTACATCCCTACCAAAAAATGCAAACTCTGTCACCATCGTAAACAGTATCACTGCATCTCCAGTAAACTACAACTCTGCTCAACTAGTAAACTACATCCCTACCAAAACCAGCAAACTACGTCTCTGTCACCACCATAAACATCATCACTGCATCTCTAGTAAACTACAACTCTGCTCAACTAGTAAACTACATCCCTACCAAAACCTGCAAACTACGTCTCTGTCACCACCATAAACATCATCACTGCATCTCCAGTAAACTACAACTCTGCTCAACTAGTAAACTACATCCCTACCAAAACCTGCAAACTACGTCTCTGTCACCACCATAAACATCATCACTGCATCTCCAGTAAACTACAACTCTGCTCAACTAGTAAACTACATCCCTACCAAAACCTGCAAACTACGTCTCTGTCACCACCATAAACATCATCACTGCATCTCCAGTAAACTACAACTCTGCTCAACTAGTAAACTACATCCCTACCAAAACCTGCAAACTACGTCTCTGTCACCACCATAAACATCATCACTGCATCTCTAGTAAACTACAACTCTGCTCAACTAGTAAACTACATCCCTACCAAAACCTGCAAACTACGTCTCTGTCACCACCATAAACATCATCACTGCATCTCTAGTAAACTACAACTCTGCTCAACTAGTAAACTACATCCCTACCAAAACCTGCAAACTACGTCTCTGTCACCACCGTAAACAGCATCACTGCATCTCCAGTAAACTACAACTCTGCCCAACTAGTAAACTACATCCCTACCAAAACCTGCAAACTCTGTCACCATCGTAAACAGTATCACTGCATCTCCAGTAAACTACAACTCTGCTCAACCAATAAACTACATCACTACCAAAACCAGTAAACTACGTCTCTGTCACCACCGTAAACAGCATCACTGCATCTCCAGTAAACTACAACTCTGCTCAACTAGTAAACTACATCCCTACCAAAACCTGCAAACTACGTCTCTGTCACCACCATAAACATCATCACTGCATCTCCAGTAAACTACAACTCTGCTCAACTAGTAAACTACATCCCTACCAAAACCTGCAAACTACGTCTCTGTCACCACCGTAAACAGCATCACTGCATCTCTAGTAAACTACAACTCTGCTCAACTAGTAAACTACATCCCTACCAAAACCAGTAAACTACGTCTCTGTCACCATCGTAAACATCATCACTGCATCTCCAGTAAACTACAACTCTGCTCAACTAGTAAACTACATCCCTACCAAAACCAGTAAACTACGTCTCTGTCACCACCATAAACATCATCACTGCATCTCCAGTAAACTACAACTCTGCTCAACTAGTAAACTACATCCCTACCAAAACCTGCAAACTACGTCTCTGTCACCACCGTAAACAGCATCACTGCATCTCCAGTAAACTACAACTCTGCCCAACTAGTAAACTACATCCCTACCAAAACCTGCAAACTCTGTCACCATCGTAAACAGTATCACTGCATCTCCAGTAAACTACAACTCTGCTCAACTAGTAAACTACATCACTACAAAAACCAGTAAACTACGTCTCTGTCACCACCGTAAACAGCATCACTGCATCTCCAGTAAACTACAACTCTGCTCAACTAGTAAACTACATCCCTACCAAAACCAGTAAACTACGTCTCTGTCACCACCGTAAACAGCATCACTGCATCTCCAGTAAACTACAACTCTGCTCAACTAGTAAACTACATCCCTACCAAAACCAGTAAACTACGTCTCTGTCACCACCGTAAACAGCATCACTGCATCTCCAGTAAACTACAACTCTGCCCAACTAGTAAACTACATCACTACCAAAACCAGTAAACTACGTCTCTGTCACCACCGTAAACAGCATCACTGCATCTCCAGTAAGCTACAACTCTGCTCAACTAGTTAGCTACATCACTACCAAAACCTGCAAACTCTGTCACCATCGTAAACAGTATCACTGCATCTCCAGTAAACTACAACTCTGCTCAACTAGTAAACTACATCACTACCAAAACCAGTAAACTACGTCTCTGTCACCACCGTAAACAGCATCACTGCATCTCCAGTAAGCTACAACTCTGCTCAACTAGTTAGCTACATCACTACCAAAACCAGTAAACTACGTCTCTGTCACCACCGTAAACAGCATCACTGCATCTCCAGTATACTACAACTCTGCTCAACTAGTAAACTATATCACTACCACCACTTGTAAACTACGTCTTTACCACCACCTGTAAACAGCATCACTGCATCTCCAGTAAACTACATCACTACCACCACTTGTAAAGCCTACATCTCTGCATCACCACTAAACTACATCTCTGCATCATTAGTAAACTACATCTCTGCATCACTAGTACTCTACATTTCTGCTCCACTAGAAATCTGCATCTCTGCATCACCCTAAACTACATCTCTGCATTACCAGTACTCTACATCTTTGCTCTAGTAGCAAACTACAACTCTGCTCCACTAGTAAACTACATCTCTCCATCTCCAGTAAACTACATCTCTGCACCACTAGAAAACTACATCTTTGCATCACCAGTAAACTACATCTCTGCTTCACCACTAAACTACATCTCTACATCATCAGTAATCTTCTTGTAAAAAACCATCAACTAATTGTTATAAAAACATTAAATTAAAATAGAAATTAAAATGTGTTTTCCCTTCAGAACTTAATAAGGAATATGTTTCCAATAATATTCACTCAACAATTTACAATACGTTACGCCATTTAATGACAAAGCGTTTATTTATCTACATTCTTGTTTAGGTTATTGGTTCTTGTCAATGGATTGTAAATGGTAGACATCCTAGAGATAGGAGAGTATCTCAGCCGTTATTAGTGTACTATCAGTTTAGGTTTTATTTCCTTTTTCACACAATTTATGATTTCTACTCTAAAACCTTGTGAAAAACAAATTTAACTATAAAACCTAACTAACCAACCATAGTATTACTATCGAGTAGTCAAAATAAAATATTCGAATCAACATTGGTATTGGTTGAAATATTAGAAAGTTTCTAACAATTGTAAAAAGCTGGCAAATACCTTGTCCACTGGTAATAGCCACTCAGTTGCCAAGTTTAGAGTAGATGTGCACTTTATAAAGTAGTGGAGCACTCTGTCGGGAAAGTTTATAACGAGCACTGCTCAAGTACCCAGAATGCTCGTTCCTAGCCAGCCCCCAAACTGATGGATATGACAAGATAAAGTTTACATTTATTCCAGCAAACCTGTAATTTAAATTTTACAATTACAGAATTTTTGCTTTCAAAAGTTTACAAAGCTAAAATTTTTTCTCAATACCAGAAATGAAATGAATTAGTCCTAACGCTATATGTGCGTGATCATTGGAGGTCAAAACTAGTTTAAATTGGTTTTATAGGCGGTCATCAGTCGATCTAATACATGTATACAATCAGAGTTAAACGTAAACGTACACGAACCCAAAGATAGCTTTCATGTAGTAGAAAAAGGCTTACACACCACAGTTTTCCTCCACGCTTTCTTGACATTAATAATACATGTATAGATATGGTCGGACATAATTCAGGATCCATGCTTACAAAATTGTTTGAACGTCTGATGACATAAAACAACTCCCTCCCATATGACTCGGTTTTTTGGAAACCAGACCTCTAAATGTGGGTCTATATTTTGTGTAAATATTCCTTAAAATCATTTGCTTTCATCTATTATACTATATAAAACTTACACAAGTATAAAAAATAACACAAGTCAACTGTGTAATTTTCGATTACATTTTTCTGCCTATCCTAACATTATAATATTTCCTTTATTTACGCGTTTCGGAATGACTCCATTTTCAAACGTAATTAGTACTCTAACTAGAGTACTTGGAAAGAGTGCTATTAGAGTTTTCAAAATGGAGTAGTTCCGAAACGCGTCAACAAAGAAAAATATTGTAATGTTAGAAAAGGCAGTAAATGTACTCGACTATATAAAAATACTTATAACAGAAGTGAGTATGTTAAGAATAGCAAGTGAATTGGTTTAACTATATTAAAATGTATACAATTAACCACTGGTGTATAGTGTAGCATACTAGGGCGTAAGGACAAAGCCCTCTCCGCTAAAACCAATGTTGAAGAGAATACACAAAATATCAAAAGGCAAAATGTATTTTTAAAATTTAATATATATTACGTTTCACAGTAAAACGTTCAATGAAAATTTAACATAAAACTATAAAGAATTGAATTCTGCAAAACTTTGTAAAGATAGATTCTGTTTCACTTAAAATAGCTCGAAAAGGTTTTCCGTCATATTTTTGTAAATTATGGTTATAGTTGCCTCCAGCTAACCGTGTTCTTGCACACTCCCGCTTTCTCTTGTACTACCACTTCTGAAAACATGTTACATTTTCTGAATGTCCTATACATCAACACGTTCTGAAGGCTACGATCAGAATCACAAAAAGCTACGGTCAGCAACGCATTTGAACGGAAGCTCAAAAAAGATACGCTCAATCTTTCTCAGTTACCGAGAAATCTCTAGTAGTTTTATAATTACTAACCATGAGTATTTTGACGGCATGTTTGTAGGAGAGTATTTATACTGACACTCCACCTCCCGTCACACCTACTACGATCTCTCAAGGCCAAGTGCTAGACTATACGACAAGCTTTTACTAGCTTGTAACAACCTTAAAATAACTCAACTACCTACTTCATTTTACCAACAAAATGTAACACACAACTCGAGAAAACAGCCTAGTAAGATAAAGCCTGTCTTCCGACTTGTACTTACCTCCCAAAAGATTTTTGATATTCCGAGCAAGTAGAGAACACTATTCCACTACCTAAAGTAACGGAACTTCTATTCCCACGGAACCTGCCTCAAACTTGTGACCCCCCCCCCCAACAGATGGAGGTGGTGTCGCGGTACCCAGGCCCTGAGGGAGGAGCTCGAAGAGCCTACTGGTAGGCCTACTGGACTGGCTACACACTGGTAGCTTTTGGAACGAGACTAAAGGTTTCGTCCGCTTTTCCACAGCTGCAGACAAAATTTATAAAAGCGGTAAACAACAAACCTGTTTTACAGAGTTTTTCGAGCTATATGGTAATTAACGGCAAATACATGAAAAGATGTAGACTGCGAGAATAAGTCAAGCCAGAAGATACCCTATTATCCAAGTACAGGAAAGAGAACACAAAGGCTTAGTTACATGTTGTGGAATATAGACCACTCAGTTGGCTAAGCCGTGTACTAATCATTCCGCGTATGTCTTACCAGATTTATATGTAATCACATCAAACCAACCCGTATTAGCCGTATTTCAGACTTAACTAACAAGCAATGAAGTTGAAATATAGCTTAATAAAGATATTGTAACTGAAAACGCTGTATAGCAAAGCAGGAAGGTCAATGTGTTGAGTCCTTGAGTTTTCGCTAGGAGCGTGCGTCATGTTTATTCATGGAGATTCAACGAGTTTAGAAGAGATTTAAAAGGTTGACATTCCTTGAGAGACATTTAACCTCACTTTCCAACAAACAAGCTTTATAAAATTAATGGCTAATAACATGAAAGAGTTCTAAGTATCACAACACTACAATATAGCTGTACCAAAATAAATTTACAAAATAGTTGTTTTAATACTTCTTAATAATGCAAGAGATAAATAGTTGAAGCGCAAATCTATTTGTTTCAAACACAGAACACTTTTGTCGCATAAAGGAAAACATTAGTAGATGTATCTGTGAGGATTACATATACGCAACTCTACTTAAAACCTGCTTTATACGATGTAACAGAGGATTAAAACAAGTAATATAAATAAACATGTTTAAAGTCAATTCCTACTTAGGTCAACAAAGAAATATTTTAATTTGGTAACTTTTTACTCAATAATTAAAATTAATATAAATTAGGTAACATTACCTATGCATTAAAAGAGTTGTTCTCATTTATTTTAGACCAAATGGAACGAAATAACTATATTGCATGGTTTGCCCCTTTTGTGAAATGTTTTCTCCCACATAAACTGAAGTTTACTCATTATTATATTTAATTGATGAAATAATATTTTAAACAAACTGTATTAACATCATGTGTCCTCCACTACAAGTCTAAAAAAGTTTATTTGAACTTGACTGGATCACCAATATGTATTTAGTTAAGAAATGAAATTTGAACAAGATATACTCGTATAATCATATAGTAAGAGTGTGTACTAAAAGAAGGGATCGAATAAAAGACAATTATCTTACGGACAAAGATTACAATGTCAAAATTATACAATTGCTATTAGAATTAAAAGAAAACCTTTTAGCGGTTAAAGCTATAAAGCTAGAACCGGTTTAAAAGCTTACGAATTTAAAAATCGGTAAAAATTGTAAGGTAAAATTAAATTTAAAACGAGTAAAGAACAAAACATATTCTAAAAATAAGCTAATTGGTTCTGAGGTAACTATGACAATGTTCAAGTACAAAGTGTCAAATTAAAAATACCTGATAATACATAAAGCCTAAGTAAGTTGAGTACACGACGTTCGTTCAATGGCGCGAAAATTGTAGCGCGAACGGGGTGGGAGGACGGTGCTTTAAGGGTGAGAAAGTAGGGTTTAGGGGCGAAATTCAGAAGAAAAATACCTAGACAAATCATAATGCCTAAGTAAAGTAAAAGGTATATTTTCATATTATTCCTGCATTATATTATTACAACTAATATTTTATTCTATAATTACGTCGTTTTAAATTAAAAACCAACTAAATTCCTATTTTTGAAGTGACCGGGTCTTTCTAAAGATCTTCTCATTCTACACAATAAAACAGTTTTATAAAGCTTTAGCACAACTGGTTTAGTGACGCAATGTGTAGTATTTAACCAGAAGAAGAACAGTTCTGTTTATGCATCGTGCACATTTAACCAACGTAAAATAATTTCTTTAAATTCCGCAAGAGCAGAGATTTATTTACCCTCCGGCCCTACACAACGGAAGGGTGCTCACCACAACACGAACCGTCACGGGGGGAAACAAAGTAAGTACAGAATATAGCTTTGTGGTCGGTTTACATAATTTAGCATCTCAGTTCATCGGATATTATTTAAATTTGAACCTTAAAATAGTTCGTTCCAGGTAACTGGTAAATAGATTTGTATACGCTATAGGGGTGCCTGGCTTCGGTATAATAGAGTTTTATGGGAGGCAGGCCAAAGCCCACGTAACTATTAACGGTTTGGGAGTAACACACACACACACACACACACACACACACACACACACACACACACACACACACACACACACACACACACACACACACACACACACACACACACACACACACACACACACACACACACACACACACACACACACACACACACACACACACACACACACACACACACACACACACACACACACACACACACACACACACACACACACACACACACACACACACACACACACACACACATACACACACACACACACACACACACACACACACACACACACACACACAGACACACACACACACACACACACACACACACACACACACACACACAGACACACACAGACACACACACACACACAGACACACACACACACACACAGACACACACACACACACACACACACACACACAGACACACACACACACACACACACACACACACACACACACACACACACACACACACACACACACACACACACACACCGAAATTCAGTAAATGAATATTATAAGTAACTAGGGGCTTGTATGGGGTAAATACCCCTATTCTTATAGAAACATTTTTTTTACTTTTGTATCGTAATTTTATTTTTAATACAAATTAAATTAAATATAATTCAAGTTTTTCATAACAAAATTTTCTTGTGGCCTATATTTTTTGTAAATGCGTTTTCATTTTGTTTTTTTAGACTCACATTATTTTCAATAGGTATCCTAACCTATCTAGAGATTTTACTCGATTAGTGCAACATAAAGTCGATCATGTGTAAAAACAGGTTTGGTCAATTGAAGCCCTGCCCTTAAGAATGTTTGACCCTGAGCCTTATTTATAGTATGTTAGTGAAAATGCAAGTCTTGGAGAAAATTGATTCCTTTTTAGTTTAAATGGCACGTTAGGATCTGTTGGTATTATTATAATTCTTGGTAAAAATGTTTTCTTTTCAGGAACCAGTGATTATTTCTAATTTAATACACTTGTCAAATAGATGTAATGTGATGAGACGTATTCGCTTAACTAAAGTTCATCCCAAGTGTCCAATTATCCGAAGTTCATATTTCTAATTAACCTTGAATAGTGTTAAAATATTTGTACTCGGCTGTTTCTCAGCTGTACTCAGCTGAAATATCCGAAAATCTTACCGAGCTGTTTTCCATTGCAGTTTATTTGCTATGGGGGTTTTGGGTTTTAAGTTCCTCAAAACCCTGTAAATGTTGTAAATCGAGAAAAATCTATATTTTCCCAGCTCTTCGTGTCAATACCTTGAATTTGAGCCGTCTCGCAGCTCTGTACGACTTTCCAAGCTCCCATAATATTTCTCTGATTATTCTGTTTACGAAATTATATAAGTAAATAGTAAACATTAACGTAATATCTGGCTAAACTACCCAAAACAAAAACTTAATTAAATTGATTTTAAAATGGAACGAATTGTTTGTAATGAATAAAGCCAACAAAGTTGATGTTATCTTTTAATCAAACTTCGACACAAACAGGCAGCATGGGGTGGCGCTCCACTCTTAGGCTTAGCGGAAGTGCTTTACTAAGGCGTTGCTAACTTACTGCCTAGCATTTTAACTCTTGTAGTCTAGTACAGATAGCAACTGGTTTGGAACAGAAACACAGTTGCTACAATATCCACGCCAAAATTAAAAACTCAAGGAATATGAGGAGAGCACCGTTTAAGGGTTATGTCAGAAATCTGGGAAATATTTCAGGTTAAATTATTTCTTTCTCCTAGAAAATATGTTGTTTGCTTTGTGTAAAAAAAATCAATTTAAAATATCGTAACTTTAAATATCGTTTTTTTTTCAATTCCTTCTATTACTTCACTCGCTTCTTACATACATTTTTTTTCAAATTTGCAACCGTTTATAAAATTTATCAACTCAAGTTCAAACACATTTTTTAAAAACTTGTAGTGGACGATACTTGATATTATTAATTTTTTTCAAACTGTTATTCAATAATTAAATATGATGACCTAATTTTAGTTTTATGTGGGAGAAAAACAGTTCAAAAAAGTTATATCGTCCCATCTGGCTTAAAATAAGTGATAACATATGATTTTACAAAACAGCTGATTTTATGTTATGATTTTAGGTTATGTGGTAGAACAGCTGTTTTAACCCAAAGGTTATGTTACTTAGTTTATAAAAATTGTAATATTCTATTAAAAAATAACAAAAATAATTTTTGTTGTTGTTGATGTCATTAGGAATTGACTTTAAAACATTTTTGTGCACACACACACACACGTACAGAAACAGGACTCCGCCCCAGAGGCTTAAGACGGTTTAAAAGCAGATGTATGTGTGTATGTATGTGTCTTATAGACGTTTAAACAGCTTACCAGAAGTTCATGAAATTTAGAGATGTATAAACATATTCCCAGGATGGTTCGTGTGAAGTTCGGTTCAGATCCATCCACAGGACTCCGCCCCAGAGGCTTAGGATTGTTCAAAAATAGATGTTTGTATGTGTGTATGTATGTATCTTATGTACGACTAAATTTGCTCAACAGAATTTTATGAAATTTATAGGGATTGTTTGACATATTCGCAGGATGGTTCGTTTGAGGTTTTGTGTAGTTCCATTAACAGGGCTCCGCCCTTGAGGCTTAGGCTGGTTAAAAAACCAATGTATATATGTATGTATCTTACGGAAGTCTAAACAGCTGAACTTATGTTGATGAAATTTTTTTAGAGATTTTTTTAACATATCCCCAGGACGTTTGATGTGAATACTGGTGTAAATCCATCCACAGGGTTTCGCCCCAGAGGCTTAGGAGTTTTCAAAAACAAATGTACATATGTATGTGTGTATGTATGTATCATGAGGACGTTTAAACAGCTGACCAGAAGTTAATGAAATATGGAGAGAGATTCATTACATATTCCCAGGATGGTTCGGTTGAAGTGTAGTTCAAACCCATCCACAGGGCACCGCCCCAGAGGTTTAAGATGGTTCAAAAACTAATGTATGCATTTGAGTATGTATGCATTTTATGGACGCCTAAACCACTAAACAGAAGTTGATAAAATTTTGAAAGTAATTTTTAACATAATCCCAGGACGGTTCATATGAAGTTTGTTGCAGATCCATCCATAGGGCTCCGCCCCAGAGGCTAATGATGGTTCAAAAACCGATGTATGTATGTATGTGTGTATATCTTATGAAAGATAATACATACATACATGAAAGATATCTTATGAAACTCCTAAACCGCTAAAAGGTTTAATGGGATTTGGAGAAATTGTTCAATATATTGTCAGGATGGGGTTTGGTGTAGATGCATCTACAGGGCTCAGGATGGTTAAGTGTCCAGCCTTTCATTAGTCTAATGTTAAAATGTATATCTATACTATATATCTATACTAAAATTAATATTAAAAAATTAAAAACATTATGTAAGGAAAAAAATTAATAATTATTTTAAACTATTTATAATTTCTAAATTCTATGTACAATTATTGCTGTCACACTTATTGATATTAAAAGTAGGATCGCCGATAATACTCTTGCGAAATTTGAATCAACCAAAGGTGTGCAACGGTACCAGAATAACCACAAAAAAAAAAAAAAAAAAAACATTCAACTTGATCCGGGTTGAAATCAGAGGTGGCAAGTTCAAAGGAGAAATGGTATTCCATGAATACCGATGATTTCATCAGATCTACCTATTGATTTCAAACGACTACAACTTCCTTTGCGACTTGCACTCGCAATATCCATAAACAAGGCACAGGGACAATCATTGTCCATTGCAGGATTTTTTACCACGGATAATTTATATGTCGCGTGATCACGAATTGGGACACCTTTAATTTATATGTTTGTACAGCTAATGAAATAAAGAAAAACATTTTCTATCCTTTAGCATTTCAGTGAATGAAATATAATCATTTAGATGTTTGATTTGCTTTTCTTATTGTAAAAAATATGATTTCGGGCGCAGCAACATGTGCCGAGTAACGCTAGTAGTGTATATTAAAAAAAAACCTTACTTCCTGCTTGAGCTATGGAGAACGGTCATTAATATACCCTGGTTTGTGTGAAGGTCATCTCTTACGTGCCGCATTCCAACCACGTGGCTCATAGGCACGTGCCTACTTATTTCCCATCAATGTAAATTGAATCAAGGTGGAAAGATGTAATCATCGGGTTACTGGGAGAAGTGAAGAATTGCAGCCTGCGTGGGTTTTTTAAAGTAGAACTTCTATCTACCCACAATCCCTAACAAGTCGATTAAATATCTAATTTATTTAAAGCTGCTGTCAATATTTTTAGAATAAAATTTGTTTATAGTTTTAAATTCCAGAAAATATGGTTTTTGCAACTCAAATCAATTAGTTACAAGCAAACAAGTGATATAATGTTTTTAAAACTCAATTTTTCCTTAGGTCAACAAAGAAAAACTTTATTCTAGTTAATTAATATTAATTACTAATAATATAAATAAAGTAACATAACCAATGGTTTAAACCAGCTGTTCTACCACATAAGCTGCAACATAAAATCAGCTGTTTTATCAAATCATATGTTATCACTTATTTTCAGCCCAATGAGACGGAGTAACTTTACCGTTTGCCTAGCCTCTTTGTGAAACGTTTTTCTCACATGTAATACTAAAATCACTTACATAATATTTGAAAACAAAACATTATTAACATCAAGTGTCATCCACTAAAACAGGGTTTCAACGAGATATTTGAACAAGATATACACATGTAGAAAGGGTGTGAACTAATAGAATGAATTAAAAAGAGAATAAAAATTTCGTCAACTAGATAAATTAATCATGTATTAGGAGAAAATTAAAATTTCTAGTATGGTAAATATAGAATCTGCCGTTCTTATGTTTGTTTGCACTAATACTGTCGCAAAGAAACATAAATAGAGGATAATCTGATTTTGATTTGTTTACATGCTTGCATAAAATAAAGATAAATAGATGACGCAATAGTAACATTCACAGTATGTAAGACAACAGATGCTACTGGTAAACAGCACAACTAAAAACAAAATTCGCACACGTTAAATTTCATTTAAGATATTATTAAATAGGATTTAAGCTAGAAAACGTTTAACATTCGGTACAACACTTCGTGCCCGCGTCAAGGCTTCGTGCATCGCATAAAACTCGCCGTTCTTCGATTCATATTTTCCTCTTTTTGTAAACGGCAAAAAGGAGAGAAACTAAATTACTTCACTTTGGCGTACAAAGGGAAAGTGAAAGAGTAACGGGTTTCGGCTGATTGAATTCTCTCCTTAAGGATCTACCTTTTCTTGTTTCCAGAGGAGCTATTTAAATTTACATAGATTTGAGGGTTGATCTTCCCCTTCGTTTTTTTTTAAAACCTAAACGTATGTTGCTGAATAAAGCCATGAATAACTAAACACGGCTTGAGTGATAAGCGAGTAATAAACGGGAGTGCTGCTCACGACTTGTATAAAAAGAAGAAAGGGTTATTAAAAAACCAACGACAAGAATATAAAAGACACAAAATACGTCCTATAGAAGCAAGTCCTATAAAACAAAACATTTTAAAGTCAACTCCTACTTAGATCAACAAAGAAAAATTTAATTCAGTTTCTTTTCATTAAATAATTACAACAAATACAAATAAAGTAACATATCCTATGATTCATTAAATTTAGTTAATGAATTAGTATTGGAAAAAACTGGGTAGCTGAAATTAAGAGAATATGTTGCGTTATAAATTTCAGCGTTGCCAACGTCATTAATAAAGAAAAATTAATTTATTATTACCTATTTTACCTGGATTATTAAATGAAACATTTCTAATGTTTTATTAATATTGTAAACAGAATTTTATTTTTTATATTAAAATATCACTTTTAACAGTATATATTTTATTTATTTATTTATTATCCAACGCCCGTCTGTGGCAGTTGGGCCATTTGACGCCGAGCCTCCTAGTACCGAGCAGTGATGTCGTAAAGAGCATGGTTGAGTTTTGGGCAGGTGAGCAGGTGACTTGCCACCATAATTTCTGTGGAACAGAGTGGACACACGTCCGATTCGGCTATGCCAAGCCGGTGTAGGTGAGCCTGCAGATAGTCGTGACCGGTTTCCAGGCGGAACCTTGCAACAGCTTCACTTCTCTCCAGATGACCAGGTATGTGGCCTGGGATCGCTAAGTTTGCCCATATTTTGCCCGTGGATGCGTTTCTTAGTAGGTTCTTAGTGAGCCTGGATATGGTAGAGTCAATTTGGGATTTTGCTGCTTTAAGGGTTTGGAGAGTTTCAGGTTGCTCCTTCTCTGCTCCTTTTTTGGCCATTTCGTCCGCCTTCTCGTTTCCTGGAAGGCCCACGTGGCTGGGGACCCACTGTAGGCTGACATCCCAGCCCCTGCTAATAAGGTTGGCTAATTTTAACAGTAAATATGTAAGCCAATATATGTATGTTTGAGAAGATCCGATTTCACAATTTGGACTGAACCAATTTATAGTGTGTCGAAGGTACGGAAAACCTTGAAGTTCTGAAAGTTTTACTTGTCGCGAGAAAAGCTGTCGAACCGTAGTGTCTAATCGGAGTGTCGTTTCGTTCCAAAGATCACACTCCTCCAGTCCAACCACAGTCACCAGTCTAGGTTTTACAGAAAGGATTTCGGCCTCTTAAAGACTGAAACCACGAGTTGTGGGGCACCGTGCTCACAAGCTGACGCTAGTCAACCGGTCGAGAGTCACTAGTTTGAGGTTAGATTTGTGGAGGCAGTAGATTCTTCTACTTAGCAACTATATTTGTATTCATTGACAAGGGGGTGGACTCGAAACACTGGCGCCCATTCCACTTGTTTTCTTTATTTCTTCTTACCTTTACAACTTACACTTGCTAATGTCAGATTGTAATTATCTAACATTATTCATATGTTGCGACAAAATGGTATAAAACTGGCTATTGGTATTAACGAGACTTATAAGTGCAAAGAGATAAACATTTGGATCTATGAATGAGCAGCAAATATTAAACTAAAACTGATTTCAGAGGCATGAAAATGGATCAAAATAATAAGTAGGAAATAACGAAGAAAATTGAGTCATTGTGATAATGTCTATTGTTTGCACTTTCATTTAGAGCGGATAATACAGAGGTGTACAGTGGTTGTCATGAACATATTGACATGGAAATACATTCACCACCCTTAAAACATAACGTCGTTAGGGAGAACGCGAGTTAATGACTGGGAAACGTCGACAAACAGTTTGAAAGGATGGAATGTAAAAAGAGTGAGCTAGTCATGAATGCGCACGGGGAGAGTCGTATCAGTGTGATCAACAGCCACAAGAAAAAATAATTTTATAATAAAAAAAATACGCACCACTGTTTAATGGCGTTTTATAAACCCGGACAAATAAGAGAAGGCAAATAAAAATCCACAACAGCATGCACATAGAATTGCACAAGGGGATTCGCATAGAAATGCACCAGAGCAAGCACATAGAATTTCTCAAGAGCATGCACATTGAAATCGACAAGAGATACACATAAAAATGCACAACAGCATGCACACAGAAATGCACAAGAGTATGCACATAGAAATACACAAGAACATGCAAATAGAAATGCGCAAGAGCATTCACTCAGAAATGCACAAGAGCATGCACTTAGAAATACAAAAGAGCATGCACTTAGAAATACACAAGAGTATGCACTTAGAAATGCACAACAGCATGCACTTAGAAATACAAAAGAGCATGCACTTAGAAATACACAAGAGCATGCACTGAGAAATGCACAAGAGCATGCACACAGAAATGCACAAGAGTATGCACTTAGAAATACAAAAGAGCATGTACTTAGAAATACACAAGAGTATGCACTTAGAAATGCACAACAGCATGCACTTAGAAATACAAAAGAGCATGCACTTAGAAATACACAAGAGTATGCACTTAGAAATGCACAACAGCATGCACTTAGAAATACAAAAGAGCATGCACTTAGAAATACACAAGAGCATGTACTTAGAAATACAAAAGAGCATGCACTTAGAAATGCACAAGAGCATGCACTTAGAAATACATAAGAGCATGCACTTAGAAATACACAAGAGCATGCACTGAGAAATGCACAAGAGAATGCACACAGAAATGCACAAGAGTATGCACTTTGAAATGCACAAGAGCATGCACTTAGAAATACACAAGAGTATGCACTTAGAAATGCACAAAAGTATGCACTTAGAAATGCACAAGAGTATGCACTTGGAAATGCACAAGAGTATGCACTTAGAAATACACAAGATTATGCACTTGGAAATGCACAAAAGTATGCACCTAGAAATACACAAGAGCATGCACATAGAAATGCACAAGAGCATGCACACAGAAATGCACAAGAGTATGGACTTAGAAATACACAAGAGTATGCACTTGGAAATGCACAAGAGTATGCACTTAGAAATACACAAGAGAATGCACATAGAAATGCACAAGAGCATGCACTTAGAAATACACAAGAGTATGCACTTAGAAATACACTAGAGCATGAACTTAGAAATGCACAAGAGCATGCACACAGAAATGCACAAGAGTATGCACTTAGAAATACTCAAGAGTATGCACTTAGAAATACACAAGAGCATGCACTTAGAAATACACAACAGCATGCACACAGAAATGCACAAGAGTATGCATACAGAGATGCACAAGAGTATGCACATAGAAATGCACAAGAGCATGCACATAGGAATGCACAAGAACATGTACACAGAAATGAACATAGAAATGCACAAGAAGATGAACATAGAATTGCAAAAGAACATGCACATAGAAATGCACAAGAGGATGCACATAGAAATGCACAAGAAGAACATAGAATTGCAAAAGAACATGCACTTAGAAATGCACAAGAGTATGCATACAGAGATGCACAAGAGTATGTACATAGAAATGCACAAAAGCATGCACATAGGAATGCACAAGAACATGCACACAGAAATGCACAAGAGGATGCATATAAAAATGCACAAGAACATGAACATAGAATTGCAAAAGAACATGCACATAGAAATGCACTAGAGCATGCATATAGAAATGCACATATTTTCATATATATTTTACACGTTTATTTATTTGTTTCACCTACAGATTTTTAAAGTTTTACGTATCAGAAGACATAGTTTTCTTTAACGTGATCAAAGGTTTATATTTATTAGAGATATCTATAGACAAAGAAGACTTCTTAGCGGTTTAATTCACTGGACTACTAACCATACAGTCCTTAGCTAGGTACCCGACGCTCCTAGGTCGACTCCTAATGAAAATGTATGTAGTGTCGAAGCCCAGATGATGTTTCCCTGATGCGTAATCCCGGTAATAATGTTTAAGCGTAAACCTGGCGCTTTACCGACCTTGTGTTCCGCAATAAGCGGCCTTTTTGAGTTTCTCATAAATAGCCTAATTGGTGTATGAGGAGTCATTAATAATAATAAATTACATACAAAATTAGTAGACGGACGGTATTGGGCTTGTGTTATATTATATATAGAACAGTTATACTAGAAGCAACCTCCCATTTCATAGTTCTACAATAGTTTAATACCTCTCATTTAAGGGAATTATACATTCCCTTTAATTTAAGATCGTCACCCCGTTACCTTCATATCGCTCTTCTCCTTCCACTCTTCTCTCTCTCTCTCTCTCGGGATTAACATAATCCTCGAAACATGATCAAATCCATTCAAAATGTTATAAATATTACGAAATAAAGTAAAGTATTTCAAGCGCAAACACCTCCTTCATCAGTTTAGGAATAAACGGATAAATCCGTTATACAAACTCAACGTTAGCTTTTCTACATCTTACTACAGTTTGTTTCTATTATTCTATTACAAGATCCACTTGACGTCATCACGAATATTTAGACAAATTTAGCAAACGCCAGGCTTAATTCGCAACGACGTTTGAGCGCTTCAGGAGGCCGTGTAAATCAAGTGCGAGACAGCTTCGTCATTTCTCACGGAAACAGCGTCAAGAAAAGTCAACTGATTTGGAACAAGTGATTCAGGAAGCGACGCGACGCGACGCGGCGAAGGGAAATGGAAAATATTTCAACCTGTCACAAACGCCAACGTTTACGTCGTCGGAACATCGGAATTGTTTTATTCAATTTGCGAGGACGGTTAAATCGCTGTAATAACAGAACGAACCCACCTGAAGAGAAAAGACACAAATGAAAGTAAAGCAATTAGTACGACGGGAATAATTTACAATTTCTAACAGTTTTTAATTGAAGATCTTTCTGAAATAACGAATCTGGCTTCTATTCTCACTATTCAACAACCCTATTTTCTAAAGTAAAACTTCATTTTTGTCAATAGTGAATTTATTTTACGAAAAGGAAAACAATAATATGTTTCGGCAGAAAATATTTTGAATCGACGTAGGTAAACAAAGACAAAATTAAATTTAAGAAACTTTATACCAAATATTTATAATTAGTATAAATAAAATAACTTAACCCATGCGTTCAAATAGCTGTTCTACCACATAACCAATAACAAACACCAGTTGTTGTAGGAAATCATATGTTATCACTTATTTTAAGTTAAATGGGACAAAATAATTATATTGTATACCTTGCAGTTTCTATGAGCGGTTTTCCTCCCATATAAAACTAAAAATTCATTAAACTCAATTATTAAATGAATATTTTAATAAATTCTGTTAGGGTATGAAGAACAGTCACTAATATGAAAAAGAAAAAGAAACAAAAAATGTAATAGAAAAAAGTCCTGAAATGTAGAGAGTGAATGCACACTAGTCATGTATAAAATTATTTATCGTTGGCATTTTCAGACGTACGTGTAATATGACTTTGCCTGAAGAGAAACGAAACTGGTGGTGTATTTATTTGTTTATTTAAATACATGAAATAAATTGTAGCGTGCGATCATAATATATACATATAGCAGAAATATGTGTTTATTATTATTTTTTTGATATCTTTCTTGTAAAAAAACCAAATGTACACAATAGCAACACAGAAATATTGGAAAATTATTTATACATGAGAGCTTTTAAAACAGTAGTATATTGAAATTTTTAAAGAACCAACATGAGTAGTTGCAATTGTGATGGCACTGAGATGACTAAAGATCGTTGTGCGATGGAATGTAGGTCAGCGTTGCTTCAGTGGTGATGGTGTACGAAGCTTTTATATATATATATATATATATATATATATATATATAAAAGAGGGCAAAGTAATATATATATATATATATATATATATATATATATATATATATATATATATATATATAGGGCAAACTAAGAAAAAACTTAAAGATAGATATAGAAAGCATTTTAAGGCATATAAAAAGCCAGATATTTATAAATCAAATTTTGATAGTCATTGTATTAATAATAATCACATATTTCCTAATATAGATAAAATGATACTTGTAAAAGAAATTAACAAAGGCCTCAGAATGAATATTTATGAAGCTTTAGAAATACATAAATATAATACTAATAATGAGTTGATAAATGAACAAATACAAATAAAATCTAAATTTGATACTATATTCAGTGTTTGTAATTTGAGGGCAGCAAAATAAAAGTTTACCACATTGTAATTGATTTGGCATAACTATTTATTTAATCTAATTTGCACATATGGTTATTTTAATTTTTTAATATTCCTGATGATGTTGATACTGTTAGCCAACGAAAAGCTTTTAATTGTAAATTCAATTATAATTCTTGTATTTGTATTTTGACTTAGTTCTTTATTAATGCACAAGAATACATATTGCGATATATATATATATATATATATATATATATATATATATATACAATATATATATACATACGTATGTGTGTGTGTGTGTGTGTGTGTTATTGCACGTTTGTTAGTTGTTTAAATTCCACTCCGTAAAAGTTATTATATAATTTTTTATTCGCTCTTCATTTAGATGTACAATTTACAAGTATTTCTAGCGCAACAGTTCGATAACGCACAATAGACGGGTTGGTAGCAATGGAACCATGGTGATAACTCGATATTTATATCATGTTACGATAACACGGAAAACAATCTAAACGTCTATATGAATGTTGAATACAACAAAGAGAGAAACAAAAGTACTAACAGTTTCATTTCTGTTTGCGTTGGTGGACCAATTCATCTGAACAAAATCGAAACTTCATAAACCTGAAACTTTTATATTATGAAGAAAAATCGTTGAACGATAATTTAAAAATAGAATTATACAAAAATTCTATACTATCGTTAGCAAACCACAAGCTAAAATATTTTCCCGGCAAATAAAAGAAATGTATGTGTTGAGTAAAGTATTTTACATGTCAACATACATGCTACGTGTGGGTAAAAGATACACACGCAGACACAGCGAACTTTCGAGTAATCTCTAACATTACTTAGTTAAATTGTCGTTAACTATTTTAAACATTACCTAAGGCTTTAAATTTAAATTAAAACTTACAAACATTAAACACACACTCACACACACACACACACACACACACACACACATACACTCACCCACCCACCCACCCACCCACACACACACACACACACACACACACACACACACACACACTCACCCACCCACACACACACACACACACACACACACACACACACACACACACACACACACACACACACACACACACACACACACACACACACACGCGGTGGGGAATATACACGTTGAAACATATTTTGAGAGAGTAAAAACCATATAAAGAGTAGGACACAAACTTTAATTTGGTAATTTATTATATTAACATAAAGTAATTAAATTTTACATTGTATACTTTTACTAGATAAGCCATAGAAACGAAAAGAGAGGGGGAGAGAGCAGGTGCGTAGGCAGGACGATGTATTGGAGGGGGCACAACCCTGGGGGTCACACACACGCACACACACACACACACATACACGCACACACACGCACACATACACAAACACACACACACACACACACACGCACACACACACGCAAACATACACACACACACGCACACATACACACACACACACACACACACACACACACACACACACACACACACACACACACACACACACACACACACACACACATACACACACACACACACACACACACACACACACACACACACATACATTAAACTAGTGTAATTTAATTGTTCTTAGATTCTGGTTTTTCTGTCTTTACCGTTAATCATCTCCTTCTTTCAAGAGAGTCCTTCCCTTCCATGCCTCTCCATGGTGGCTTGTAAAGTGCGGTTCCCGTGATTTTCCTGCCTCTCCAATTCCATGATTAACCCACGTGATACCAAATCGTTTATATCTTCTACTTTACGCCTGCATCATATATACACTCTTTTCTCTGAATGAATGTGTTTGTCCAGTCTTCTGATGTTATCTTGTGGTCCGTTGGTTTTTGATATTTCTCTTCTTGTTGCCACTGCTTAAATTGTTACAGCATATAGAGTCCCAAAATGCTTTGATTTCGCCATATTTAATGATTCAGGTAATCAAGCTATACTTGCGCTTAGTTCACTAATCTCTGCTTAAGCATCTCTGCGTCTGTATTTCTCTGCATTAGGGTACTAAAACCTCATTACGTGTTGGATAATTTCCCTTCTCAGAGACATGATCTCAATGCCATATAAATTGTTTTGGAGGCAGATACGAAGGTTGTGGTTACGAATCGAGTGTAGGAATCGTTGAAAGCCACTTTCGTCTTGTGTTGTGTCGTCTGCATAACAGAATATTAATCCCATCATAGAACCGTATTTACACGTTCTATGCAATCAAAGCTTTGACTTGAAGCGATGAAATTTAATTTTGTGTTAATACCTCCTAATAAAAAAGTTTGTAAATGGATAACAGAAATGGAAACATAAGATAATAAAAGTATGCCTACGAGCTATATTTGCTATATTATAGCCTATTATTCCTACAACTGGATATAATGTAATGTATACTACATTATTTACACGTTGAATATATATAAATAAATATATATATATATATATATATATATATATATATATATATATATATATATATATATATATATATATATATATGGTTTAATGCAGTAACTCCAAAGCAAACAAAATAATACTTATATTGATTAAATATTACTTGTTATTACATAGAAATAACAAATATGAAAAGGTTTGGCGTATGCTAGTAAAGTGTCGTTAAATAATTGGAACTGAATTCTAACCAGTAGTTCTTATTTTTAGTCTTTACAATAATTTGTTTCTTGTACATTTCCTTCTATTAGTTCACACTCTTCTTATAGGCCTATATATCTTGTTCAAATTTTCAATCTTGAATTTAATACTCTTTATTCATCCACTCAAGTTCAAATACTTTTTCTGAAACTTTGTAGCGGATGACACTTCATGTTACAGTTTTTTTCAAATATTAATTCATTAATTAAATTTAATGAAATAGTTTTGGTTTTATACGGGAGAAAATGTTTCACAAAAAAGCAAGGTATGCAAAATAGTTACTTCGTCACATTTGGATTAAAATAATTTATAACATATGATTACAGCTGATTTTATGTTGTAGAAAAGCTGTTTTAACGCATAGTGTATGTTACTTTATTTATTATTATTTAATAAAAAGTAACTAAAATAAAATTGATCTTCGTTGACTATAAGTAGCTGTTTACTAGTTATGAAATGAAAAGTTCAGGAGTGTGATAAATTCAATGTAATGTTTGAAACTTGGGCGTAATAGCCTCAAGTTTTAGCGACAGTGTGTCGAATATTTTAACAAGTAGATAAGCTTATATCATGTAATAAATTTTGATAACGCTCGCGTGCGAGTGAGTGATCGAAAGATAGTGGATAAAGTTCATTCTTATCTTACTGCTGTTTAAAAACACAAAATATACGCAAACTCGCTACCAAATGTTTTGAATTCAGGACTCACAATGTTTGTTTATTGACGATTGTAGAATGCAATGGGAATAATGAGGGAACGTGACAACAGCCGACATAATGGTTCTAAAAACTGCCCGCGCACATATTTCTCAACCCTCTTAGTCGTGTTTTAAGAGGGTCAGTCTTTTAAATTAAAATATAGCCTAGTTTCATGTCGAAGATTTTTTTTTGCAGCGGGAAAAATGTTTATTCGCAGTGGGGAATATACACGTTGAAACATATTTTGAGAGAGTAAAAACCATATAAAGAGTAGGACACAAACTTTAATTTGGTAATTTATTATATTAACATAAAGTAATTAAATTTTACATTGTATACTTTTACTAGATAAGCCATAGAAACGAAAAGAGAGGGGGAGAGAGCAGGTGCGTAGGCAGGACGATGTATTGGAGGGGGCACAACCCTGGGGGTCACACACACGCACACACACACACACACACATACACGCACACACACGCACACATACACAAACACACACACACACACACACACGCACACACACACGCAAACATACACACACACACGCACACATACACACACACACACACACACACACACACACACACACACACACACACACACACACACACACACACACACACACATACACACACACACACACACACACACACACACACACACATACATTAAACTAGTGTAATTTAATTGTTCTTAGATTCTGGTTTTTCTGTCTTTACCGTTAATCATCTCCTTCTTTCAAGAGAGTCCTTCCCTTCCATGCCTCTCCATGGTGGCTTGTAAAGTGCGGTTCCCGTGATTTTCCTGCCTCTCCAATTCCATGATTAACCCACGTGATACCAAATCGTTTATATCTTCTACTTTACGCCTGCATCATATATACACTCTTTTCTCTGAATGAATGTGTTTGTCCAGTCTTCTGATGTTATCTTGTGGTCCGTTGGTTTTTGATATTTCTCTTCTTGTTGCCACTGCTTAAATTGTTACAGCATATAGAGTCCCAAAATGCTTTGATTTCGCCATATTTAATGATTCAGGTAATCAAGCTATACTTGCGCTTAGTTCACTAATCTCTGCTTAAGCATCTCTGCGTCTGTATTTCTCTGCATTAGGGTACTAAAACCTCATTACGTGTTGGATAATTTCCCTTCTCAGAGACATGATCTCAATGCCATATAAATTGTTTTGGAGGCAGATACGAAGGTTGTGGTTACGAATCGAGTGTAGGAATCGTTGAAAGCCACTTTCGTCTTGTGTTGTGTCGTCTGCATAACAGAATATTAATCCCATCATAGAACCGTATTTACACGTTCTATGCAATCAAAGCTTTGACTTGAAGCGATGAAATTTAATTTTGTGTTAATACCTCCTAATAAAAAAGTTTGTAAATGGATAACAGAAATGGAAACATAAGATAATAAAAGTATGCCTACGAGCTATATTTGCTATATTATAGCCTATTATTCCTACAACTGGATATAATGTAATGTATACTACATTATTTACACGTTGAATATATATAAATAAATAAATATATATATATATATATATATATATATATATATATATATATATATATATATGGTTTAATGCAGTAACTCCAAAGCAAACAAAATAATACTTATATTGATTAAATATTACTTGTTATTACATAGAAATAACAAATATGAAAAGGTTTGGCGTATGCTAGTAAAGTGTCGTTAAATAATTGGAACTGAATTCTAACCAGTAGTTCTTATTTTTAGTCTTTACAATAATTTGTTTCTTGTACATTTCCTTCTATTAGTTCACACTCTTCTTATAGGCCTATATATCTTGTTCAAATTTTCAATCTTGAATTTAATACTCTTTATTCATCCACTCAAGTTCAAATACTTTTTCTGAAACTTTGTAGCGGATGACACTTCATGTTACAGTTTTTTTCAAATATTAATTCATTAATTAAATTTAATGAAATAGTTTTGGTTTTATACGGGAGAAAATGTTTCACAAAAAAGCAAGGTATGCAAAATAGTTACTTCGTCACATTTGGATTAAAATAATTTATAACATATGATTACAGCTGATTTTATGTTGTAGAAAAGCTGTTTTAACGCATAGTGTATGTTACTTTATTTATTATTATTTAATAAAAAGTAACTAAAATAAAATTGATCTTCGTTGACTATAAGTAGCTGTTTACTAGTTATGAAATGAAAAGTTCAGGAGTGTGATAAATTCAATGTAATGTTTGAAACTTGGGCGTAATAGCCTCAAGTTTTAGCGACAGTGTGTCGAATATTTTAACAAGTAGATAAGCTTATATCATGTAATAAATTTTGATAACGCTCGCGTGCGAGTGAGTGATCGAAAGATAGTGGATAAAGTTCATTCTTATCTTACTGCTGTTTAAAAACACAAAATATACGCAAACTCGCTACCAAATGTTTTGAATTCAGGACTCACAATGTTTGTTTATTGACGATTGTAGAATGCAATGGGAATAATGAGGGAACGTGACAACAGCCGACATAATGGTTCTAAAAACTGCCCGCGCACATATTTCTCAACCCTCTTAGTCGTGTTTTAAGAGGGTCAGTCTTTTAAATTAAAATATAGCCTAGTTTCATGTCGAAGATTTTTTTTTGCAGCGGGAAAAATGTTTATTCGCAGTGGGGAATATACACGTTGAAACATATTTTGAGAGAGTAAAAACCATATAAAGAGTAGGACACAAACTTTAATTTGGTAATTTATTATATTAACATAAAGTAATTAAATTTTACATTGTATACTTTTACTAGATAAGCCATAGAAACGAAAAGAGAGGGGGAGAGAGCAGGTGCGTAGGCAGGACGATGTATTGGAGGGGGCACAACCCTGGGGGTCACACACACGCACACACACACACACACACATACACGCACACACACGCACACATACACAAACACACACACACACACACACACACGCACACACACACGCAAACATACACACACACACGCACACATACACACACACACGCCCGCGCACACACACACACACACACACACACACACACACACACACACGCGCGCGCACACACAAACACACACACACACACACACACACACACACACACACACACGCACACATACACACGCACACACACACACGCACACATACACACACACACACACACACGCGCGCGCGCGCGTACATACACACACGCACACATACACACACCCACACACAAGCACACACACAAACACACACACACCACACACACACACACGCACGCACACACACACACACCCACAAACACAAACGTACACACACGTACACACACACGTACACACACACACACACACACACACACACACACACACACACACACACACACACACACACACACATACACACACCCACACACAAGCACACACACACACACACACACACACACACACACACACACACACACACACACACACACACACACACACACACACACACACACGCACGCACACACACACACACCTACAAACACAAACGTACACACACGTACACACACGTACACACACACACGTACACACACACACACAAACACAAACGTACACACACACACACACACGTACACACACACACACACACACACACACACACACACACACACACACACACACACACACACACACACACAAACACACACACACACACACACACACACACACACACACACACACACACACACAAACACACACACACATAAACACACACTCTTGCGCTCGCCAATAAGATAGTCACCGAGTCCTTAAAATTTGGGGAAACAACCTTAATAACAACTAATAACACTAAATCGATCTACTGTGTTATCTCTCACTCTAGATTTCATTTATCTTTAGTAAACGACTTTACCAGTTCTGTATTATATATGCCTACACTTTCCTAATAGGCTTTTTTTTTTTCGAATAATAAATAACTTTAAGTCAAAGCAGGATTACATCAAAAACACTTAAGTTAAATGACATTTTTCACTTGATAAATAAATATTAATGGTTAACTGACGTTGCCATGGCAACCTCCCTAACGACTGTCGTCGAGCCGTACAGAACGTTCACAGTAACGAGTCCAGGTTCTTTAACTTTGTTACCATCCAGAGAAATTATTGCCGAAACTGTTCAAAATATTTGTTTTCAGCGATAACTTCTGATAAGAAATTTCTACCTTTTCCGCCCTCAAAGAGATTCATTTACGAAAGCAAACTCAATGTTCCTGAAACCTTGTCAGTGAATAAATACTGCTAAGCCTGTTTAAATGATGTTAATTATTCTTTTAAAAGCAAACTGAAACTTTTACGCCCGAATTGGCATTCCAACGGCACGGAAAATAAATTACCTTGACAATTTAAAAGGAATATTTTAAAATCACAACATTTATTTGGTAATGAAACGAATTCAAATATTTCATTTAAAATATTGTTGGTATGAGAAAATAAAATTGGCTCCAACAATGTTGACATAAATATTGCACACTAAATCTGCATTGAATATAACACTAGTTACTATTACGTCACACGGCTAAAATGATTTCACTGTTTGTTAGATTAGCTTTTAGAAAAGTTTTAAATATCTAAACTAAACGACATTAACACTTAACAATATAAGAGCGAAAATTGTTCAAAAAATGTTTGCAAAAGTGTTGATGACTAATTACAAACCCAGTTTTGGCATCTTGGAGCTGGCAAAAGCGTAATTTTAAAATTAAAATATCTGAAATGTATTTTTTTTAAATATTAAACATTACAAAGAAAACAAGTAATACAAATGTTTAAACAAAATAAAGCCCTACTTAATTTAGTAAAGGAAAATTTTATTTTACTTTCTTTTAATTTTAAGTACAAATAATAGGCCTATAATTATGCATAACATATGTCAGAATAACAATATTAAGTGGTAAAATAAAAAACGAATTTCCTTGCAGTTTTCCATTTCCCTTCCTATGTTTGGTGTTGGCCTATAATTTTTGTTTGTTACTATTTATACGCTTTCTTTTTATATTCGTTGCTTGCATTGTGATGTAGCACCTTTTCGCTTTCCTTTCGCATTATTCGTTTGTGAAGTAAGATTACATTCCGTTAATAAAATTATTTATTTTATTCTTTTCATTCTTTTTTTAATCCTAGAGCATTATTTATGGTAGTGTGGTAACCATGGCAACTAAGGATGTCCAATGAAGGTTTCGACAACAACCAGATGGGGAGTAAGAAAAATTCATATTTATCTTTGAGATGTAAATTCCTAGTTAAAAAAAAGTTGAAACAGTGCCAAAGCACTATACGTCAAACATGAATATACTGAGTTCGAATCCGACCTAGACCAACAAATTTTTATAATTGATTTATTGAATAAATAATTGAAAAACTGTATTAATATCAATTGTCGTCCACTATAGGTTTAAAAAATGTATTGAACCTGACTTAATGAATAAAAACGTATTGTATTACCAATTGAAAATTTGTACATGATATATAACAAGAGAGTGTGAGCAAATACAAAAAATTTAATAATGAAATACTGTTGGGAACCTTCTCCGATAAGTATATGAGTCTGTTAAATTTAAATTTTTTAATTAGTAACTTTTACATGATATAAGTGGTATAAGTCCCGTGCATTTCTATAGTTCTTGACCTGTCCAATTGACATAAGTCTTAAAAGCTTATATGTCTATTAGTCTACACATTTGAGCGCTCTTTTTATACGAGCATGAATTAAGTTTCTTCAAAACCTTATTCTCTCCTTGCAGCCTTTATATTATTCAACATTTCCTCAAGTTCTACAATATTGTCAGCCAATACAATCAGCATACCTAATATTGTCTATGTCCTCGCCGAACTTTCATACAAAGCTGCTTTACAAATATACACCGCGCACCAGTCTAATCAGAAGAAACGTGTTTGTATAGTCATGAACCCAGTAAAATATATTAGACTAAAGAAATAAAATTTGCCCAGTATCTGAAACAAGAAATATACAAAACCTCTCTATCTATATATAAGCTTATCTATTTACGATCTAAGAATGCCCACAATATTATGGGTGGGAAATCGAGAGTTTTTACAAGCAAGTATAGTCTGGTTTGACTAAAGTGTCCACTTGTAAAGCTGGAAAACCATTACGCACATCCCTAGTTAGTTATTTGCCCGGCAGAGTGCGCGGATAATAAAGCTCGTTTCGGGTGACGATATTTTACAGGCAAAGTTTCCGGGGCTTTATAAAAACGCGGGTTAAACCGGAGTCTGTGCATTTGTATGGAAATGCCGATGCGGCTTTGCAGAGTATTGTTGGCAATTTTACGGCTTTGAAAGCAGGGGGCAAGATTATGCAATAACAGGGCGCCACCGCTTTCAACTTAAAACTAATATTTTAAATAACTTTTATACTAAGAAGTGTCACATTTAACGTTATGAAGAAGACACTTTTAACTCGCCTTACTGCATTCTATACATTGCTTAACACATCACGGGTTATAAGAATAGGCTGCCAAGTAGATAGATGCACTTCCAGTTACATTATAAGTTGTAGTCATGTTCGATATAAATATGGAGCAAAGCTTCACCAGTTCTCTTCATTTAAAGAATAATATGAGAAAAAATAAACATTTCTGAAACTGAATCAGCTGTAGTTGCTTTCTCAATCAGCTATCCTCTTTTTCCATTGTAAATGTCAAATAGTCGTGGATATTATTAATATCTATTAAAATTTCATTTTCTATATTTTCTCGTGTACTCTTAATTATTATTAGGGAATCGCCTACATATCTCAGATATTCTATACATTGGCATTTTTCTAAGAAACACGGAATTATAATTTTGTTAGATCTAAAAATAATAAAGAAAGCCTACAGATTTAAATTTGGAATTTTTCGGAAAAATTCATACACAGATAATATTATAAGTTTTTATTCTAACCACATAATGGATCAAATATTGGCCGCTTTCCGACGTTATACAGCTTACCTTTATGTAAACAGGAGTACAAAAAAGAATTAGATGTAGTTTTTAGATAGCGAAAAATAATAATTATAATAATACACTAATCAGAAAACTAGGAAAAAGAATAAACAATAAAAACAATAAAAAAAGGCAAAAAATGAAGAACAAATGTTTGCAAAGTTTGAATTTACGGGTAAAGAAATATATAAGATATCTAATTTCTTTAGGAAACACAAAGTGAGAATTACAATGAGTACATCAAACATCCTTAAAAATAAACTATATACAAATATAAACGATTATAATAAATATGATAAAAATGGAGTGTAAGAAAATTAAATATCAATGTAATGCAATAGATATAGGACACACTGGTAGAAAATTTAAACTAAATAAGGAACACATAAGATCATACAAATATGAAAAAAATGATGCTAATTTTTCAACACATCTCATAGAAGAGAGACATATGTCAAGGGAAATTGAAGAAGCGATGAAGTCAATAAAATAAGAAAATAAAGGAAAACTACTTAATATTATTGAAAACCAGGAAATATACAAAGCACAATTGAAAAATTCGACATTAATAAACGAACAAATACAGAACCAATCGATTGTAATGTTTAAAAATTTAAAATGCTTCCAAAGTAAACACAACAGATTAAACAATAGACAGGGATTTGAATAAGCTGAACCGATATGAGATAAAGTTTAAATAACGAAGAGGGGGTTAGTTAGATAAGCTTAACGTCAATTCCCATGGAGGAAAGTACAGTCCATAAAAAGTTCTGACAGATGGAGGACCTCCGAAACGCGTCAACGGGGAGTGTGAAGATGTTGGGAATGGCAGGTTATTAGATATTCTAAATAAGAATATACATCCCCCCGGTAAAGTAGAAAATTGTCAAAAGTATATATATATATATATATATAAAGAACAAAAGTCTAAATACAAATACAAGAATTATAATTGAATTTACAATTCAAAGCTTTTCGTTGGCTAACAGTACCATCATCAGGAATATTAAACAATAAAAATTTACATATGTGCAAATTAGATCAAATAAATAGTTTTGCCAAATCAATTACAATGTTGTTAAAATTTTTTTATTTTTTATTTTGCTGCCCTAACATTACAAACACTGAATATATTATCAAATTTAGATTTTACTTGTATTTGTTCATTTATCAAGTCATTATTAGTATTATATTTATGTATTTCTAAAGCTTCATAAATATTCATTCTCAGGCCTTTGTTCATTTCTTTTATAAGTATCATATTATCTATATTAGGAAATAAGTGATTATTATTAATACAATGACTAGCAAAATTTGATTTATAAATTTCTGGCTTTTTATATGCATTAAAATGTTCTTTATATCTATCTTTAAGTTTTTTCTTAGTTTGTCCTATATAAACTTTATTACAATGATCACATTCTAATTTATATACACCGTTTTTTTCATGCATATTATTAATATTATTATTATTCATTATATTTATCAATTTATTATTAGTAATATAAGCGAATTTTATGTTGCTACCTTTAAACAATTTTGTGATATTTTTTACTTCATTACAAAAAAATGTAAATGAAGTCCATATGATATTTTCATCATTATTTTTGTAAATTAGATTATTATTTTGTTTCTTTAAAATATTATAATTAAGTTTATCAACAGTTTTCTTTTTATAGCCATTCTCAATTGCAATTTGATAGATAATGTTTTTCTCTCTTATCTTGTTTTCATTATTCATAGGTATTTTATGTAATCTATATAATAAATTGTATAATGCAGCCATTGTTTGACTATATGGATGGTTAGAATTATTAGGTATAATTTGGTTAGTTTGTGTCGGTTTACGATATATGTTAAATTCAAATTCATTAATATGTCTTATAATTGTTATATCTAGAAAGTTGATCTTATTATTTTTCTCCATTTCATAAGTAAAATTAATATTTTTATTTATCATATTTATTTTATGATATATATATATATATATATATATATATATATATATATATATATATATATATATATATATATATATATGTATATGTATGTGTGTGTGTGTGTGTATGTGTGTGTGTGTGTATGTGTATGTGTGTGTGTGTGTATGTGTGTGTGTGTGTGTGTATGTGTGTGTTTATAAAGGTTAAAAAAACTCAACAGAATTTGTGAAAACGTTTAATAATTGGTCCATAAGAAAATTCATTTAGTTAAAACAGACGGGTTCGCATAAGTGTACAAATAGGATGCGCAAAGGCTGACCTTGAAGCGAATGATTTTTCGGATGGTAGCAAATTGGCTGGAGAAATAAACCCACTGGCCATAAACTGCAAGGATTCGGCAAATAAGTTATTCAGTTCTGTGTTAGAGTAAAAGCATTTCATTTATTTAATTTTGAAATTGAACAGAGCATTAACTTAGCTAATATAATTCCTTACTACAAATGGCGCCTTTCAAAACAACGCCCACACAAAATCAATCCGTACAATGCTTCTGAATGGTTTTAAATTTAATTTGCCTAAATTTTGGTGTTTATTTTTAATAAATAAAAAATTCCATTGTTGGGAGCCAGAGGTGTTATTCCAGATCTAGCAAATTGAATGCTTTGTAAACAAGTCGTTACGAAAGCGTTGCCTAGCAACGTTTTGAAGATTTAAAAACACCTTTAGAAAAATCAAGGCGAAAACAAATTAAAACATAAAATAAATCTAAGTGGTCGATAATCACATTTAAGGGGCTGTTACGTCAATTTAAATTTGAAACACAAAGGGAAAATATTTATGGGTATTAAAATTAATAAAGTAAATCTACTGATGTACTTAGTAGTAGTACTTTCTCGGGGTTTAAACCTTTATAGATACATACATTCGATTCTGTTACTTGTAAATACGTGTGTATTTTATAATCTAACTAAAATATTAAATTGTTTTATAATTATGTTAATATTGAATCCAGCTGTTAACCATAGGACAAAAGGGGACAAGAGAGCTAAAGGCGAAAGAAGGGCCTCGTGAACCAAGTGTCCAAGAGGAAGAAAGCCAAGGTGGCGGAAGAAGGATAAAGTGAAACAAGTGTCCAAGAGGAAGAAAGCCAAGGAGGCGAAAGAAGGGCCTCCTGAACCAAGTGTCCAAGAGGAAGAAAGCCAAGGGAGCGAAAGAAGGCTAAAGTGAAACAAGTGTCCAAGAGGAAGAAAGCCAAGGTGGCGGAAGGAGGCTAAAGTGAAACAAGTGTCCAAGAGGTAGAGAGCCAAGGTGGCGAAAGAAGGCTTAAGTGAACCAAGTGTCCAAGAGGAAGAAAGCCAAGGTGGCGAAAGAAGGCTAAAGTGAACCGATTGTCCAAGGGGAAGAAAGCCAAGGTGGCGAATGAAGGCTAAAGTGAAACAAGTGTCCAAAAGGAAGAAAGCCAAGGGGGCGAAAGAAGGCTAAAGTGAACCAAGTGTCCAAGAGGAAGAAAGCCAAGGGGGCGAAAGAAGGCTAAAGTGGACCAAGTGTCCAAGAGGAAGAAAGCCAAGGTGGCGAAAGAAGGCTAAAGTGAACCGATTGTCCAAGAGGAAGAAAGCCAAGGTGGCGAAAGAAGGCTAAAGTGAAACAAGTGTCCAAGAGGAAGAAACCCAAGGGGGCGAAAGAAGGCTAAAGAGAACCAAGTGTTCAAGAGGAAGAAAGCCAAGGTGGCGAAAGAAGGCTAAAGTGAACCAAGTGTCCAAAAGGAAGAAAGCCAAGGTGGCATAAGAAAGCCCAAGTGAACCGAGTGTCCAAGAAAAGAAAGCAAATGGAGGAAAAAGGGTCATGTGATCCAAGTGCACAAGAGGAAGATAGCCAAGAGGGCGTAAGAAGACCCAAATGAACCAAGTGTACAAGCGATAAAAAGAGAGGCAAGGTGCGAAAGAAATCCCATATCCCCATAAGTGTCAAAGAGGAAGAAACCTAAGGGAGCGAAAGAACGTTCAAGTGAACCAGGTGTCCAAGAGGAAGAAAGCAAAGCAGGCAATTGACCAATAGAGACAAAGGGGCGAAAGAAGAGCAAAATGACCAAGGGTCAAAGAGGGAGAAAGCCAAGGTAGCGAAAGAAGGCCCAAGTGTACCATGTGTCTAAGAAATTAAAGCAAAGGGGCGAAAAAAGGCGATGTGATCCAAGTATACAAGAGGAAGAAAGCCAAGGAACGAAAGAAGGGCCAAGTGTACAAGAAAATTAAAGCCAAGGGGTTAAGTGACAAAGATAGCCTAGGGGTAATACCTGGATTATATATATAATCTACCATTTTCGGTCACATTTTTACTATGTAAAATGTTTTAAAAGCTTTTTCGTAGGAACATGTTACAGCTTTCCTCGTTCAAGGTTTTGAAGTCACGACTATACTTTCCTTCGTTGAACCTTCGTCTCCCGCCTTAAATATTCCATGAGGATGGACGAAGCTACATTCAATAGCGAGCTAATAATATACTAGTTTTAAAGTCACGCTCAGCTGTATTACTTTTATAAAGATGATGAGCAGGGGCCAAGAATCGATCCGTTTACCGGCCGACTAGAGATGACGTCACTATCTTGCTTTCTGTGCTCCCAATTCACCATTCGGAAGCAGCGTTACAACGGCAAACAGTATCTTGGCACCAAGTCTGCATTTTACAATTCCCTCTATTAATTCACACTCTCCCAATATATGTCTTGTTCCAAATATTCAATCGTTAATAAAATGCTTCATTCATCCGTTCAAGTTCAAATAGATTTTGTTTAAACTTATAGTGGTTGATACTAGATGATAATAAAGTTTTTTCAAATGATATTTCATTAATTAAATTTAATGAATTAATTTTAGTTTTATATGGGAGAACAAGTTTTCACAAAGGGGCAAGGTATGGAATGTAGTTATTTCGTCCCATTTGGCTTAAAATAAGTGGTGTATGAAATGTTAAACGGTAGAAATTTCAGATTAGAAGAGAAGAGTTAGAGATCACGATATTTCGATGTATTATAAAACAGAATAGGAGGAAAAAACTAAATTAACAGGCGTTTTGGTAGAGAGTTTCGTGTACACACGCTTTGTTTAATATTATTTGAAAACATATTGCTAAAGTTTGTATGCTACTGGAATAACATTTATTTTTACTCCAGACAATTGTTCCAAGCACGCGCCACTCATTACATTACAGTTATTAAAGAACTGCTAATAAATTCACCCCCTACCCCCCGTACAAATGACAACCCTTGGCAATTAAAACCCGGCTCCGGCAATTCCAGGACGGGAACAAATTACAACATCTTCACAAATTAAATAAACACACTTTTCACAAACGATTAAAAGCACTCGGCGCGAATTTAACCAGAGCTTAACAGCACTTCTTGCAACCTTAATACGCAGACTGTGTTATCAGGACACTTAAATGACGACGTCCTCGGACAACAGAACGGGGCCTTAAAAATATTTAGTAAGTGTTATAGAGCCAGAATTATAATGCGTGCTCACTTAGTTCTTTTAATACAAGCGCCCAAGGTCAGTTAAATTAATTAAACATAGAAGAAAAGAAAAACGTGTACAAACAATGATAGTTAAAAAAACATTTTAAAGTCAATTCCTACTTCAATTTAGGTATTTTATATTTTAGTTACTTTTTATTAAATAATTACAATAATCAAAATAAAGTAACACAACCTTCGCACTAAAACAGCTGTTCAACCCCTATACTTATAACTTTAAATCAGCTGTTTTATGAAATCTCACTTATTTTAAGGGAAATAGGACGAAATAACTCTATTGCATATCTTTCCCCTTGTATATGAATAACCTATGTTGTTTTAGATTATCAAACAAGAAAAAATATTATATATATATATATATATATATATATATATATATATATATAAGGAAGTGTGAAATAATAAAAGGGATTGAAAATATGGAAAAAATTGTACGCTCGTTAAATAAAGATACCAGATTGAACCAGTTTCGCGACTATTCCCGATATATTCCTAATTTTAATAGATATTCTAAGAAATATGGAATTTATGGAAATCGTTATGGAGTAATGAAACAGTAAAGCTTTCTAATACCATCGCTTCGTAAAAGCTAATAATGTATAGAGTATTAAAAACAATTATACAAAATGTTTTTTCATTTTCACTCTTAGTGCCTACATTCAAACTCTGCAAACCGCAAGACAAAAAGAACAGAAAACAAGAAAAGATTAAGTAAATAAATCACGCAGGAAATAAATCAGGAAAACAGGAAATTGATGAGCATTATAGAAAAAAAATCATCGCTAGCGGGTTGGTTGAAAAACTAATATGAATCGCTCTATCAAAATATATATTGATTTACCTTAATAGCCTTTGGAGTTACCAATGAAAATTTCGTTTACCTGAAAATAAAAATAAATAAGTTAATATTTTGCAAAAGGTTTACTTAAAAGTACTAATACTTCAAAAACAAAAAAAATATTATAAATATTATATTTTATTAGGTGAAACATAAAGTATTTAAAATTTATAAAAAAATATATTTTACTGCAATATATATAAATATATTTTTTATTTTACTGCAAATACATATTTACATTAAAAAAATAACCTAACCTGACCTGACCTGACTTTGGTGCTTACGAACACTCCGATCGGCGAAATTTTTGTTCCTGATAGATTTGACATTGCTGAACACGAATCGGAAGTTATTTTTAACCGCAAACACGTATTAATCTAAAAAACCAGGCCAGGTGAGGTTAGGGTAGGTTATTTTTAAAAAAATGTAATTGCAGTAAAAAAAACTTCAGATTCGTGTTCAGCAAGGTCAAATTGATCAGGAAAAATTGGAGCAGTAGCGGAACTAAAATGCAGTACCTGCCGATTGGAGCAGTAGTCGCTGATCTTAATAATAACCTAACTATGGAGATTTCAATTCGTATTGATACAGAGGTAGAAAAATAATATTCTACAAAAGATTAGACAAGCCAAGTATTTCTGCTCGTACTCTAGATGTTAATAATGTTAACTTAATTAAGAATGTTAGGACCAATAAATTGTTGAATAGTTTTGAAACTCTCTATATTAGTAAATTTCATACTGAGATAGAGACCTTTTTCCAGATTTTATTTTGTAAAGTACAATGTTTATGATTTTTATACACAAATTTGCGTTTATTAATACTTTTTTCCTTTCAGTAATTTTTTTCTCCGTTAGGGACGTAGAGGGGACAGGTAGGCAGAATGTAATACAATTAAGGTAGAAACATGAAGTCCTTCTGCCACTAAAAGAAGGACTGCTAACAAGGAAAATATATTAAAGTTATAAAAGAAAATATTTCACACCTAAACAGACATTATACATAGCAAAACCTTAAATTTTATTAACAACGGTAAACATTAAAAGTTTATATTAATTAAAACAACCTCTTACCACAAACTCAACAATTTTCATTTTAACCTTATGTACATTTCGATCACAAAGTAATCATCTTCAGAGGTATTTTACAAATAACTAACTTACAGCTAAACCTACGCGTATTTATAAGCAACGGAAACTCCTTGGCCACGCTCCCTACACTATCCGACCAATCATGTTACGAGTAACAACTAGGTCTGGTCCAACAGAAGGAGTTACCGTAAAATTATTTGTAAAATACCTCTGAAGATGATTACTTTGTGATCGAAATGTACATAAGGTTAAAATAATATTTGTTGAATTTGTGGTAAGAGGTTCTTTTAATTAATATAAACATTTACGCCACTAGTCCAAGCTATAATTTGACACTTGAACAATCTAACGGAACGGAAATGCATGCATAAAATACAAAGCGAGGTCCCACATTGTATAAAGTATGACACACTCTACAATAACAAGGATTTTACCTTCTTACCTGGGATTTTTATTACTTTCTCGTTTCAACCGCAGGAGACTAGATTGCCTTTATACTCTACTTTATGCATTCGAATTCACCCCTATTGGTCAACAAACAAATACCGTAAAATGGGTACCTGTAAACCTTAACAAAACCTCTTTAAAGGGCTAGAAGCACTGTACAATAGACACGGAACGTCGATCCTTGCAAAACAAAGATTTAAAGAGAAACTAAAGTTTATATCGACGAGTTTATTGACTAAAATATAAATAAATAGACAGAAGAATTAAAACAATCTATCAGAACCTACGCTGAGGGAATTGTACACGAGATAGTTAACAAACATTTAGAGGGTTAGAATAGATCGCCCTACATAGGAAATAACAAATTTGGAAAACATAATCACGCTGTGACCCATGCAAACTAGATACATAATTTGACGATTGCGCTACCAAACAAACAGGAAAGACAGAAATTTAGTCAAACAAAAGGTTTGCAAGAACGACCGTATTAGGAATAAAAACATCAGACAGAATCATTAGTCATAAAACAGCTGTTTCCAACAATAGAGGGATTATTTATTATAGTGACATGACGAACAAATGCCCAAACAAGCACAAAAAAAATTCTCTGAAAAGAAGACAATTAGTACAGACACTAGAACGAACATGTATGATGCGGGAAATACTGTTAATTTGTTGTATAACTCGTTGCCATAGATTAACAAGACACATAACTAATGTTAGTTCGTCAAAGATGATGGGTACGTAGTTCGTGACGACATTGGAGTTGTTTTATTGTTTCGTATTTTACAACTATAGGTCCAGTCCCCCTTTATCTATATTAATATATCTTAACACACTTTCAATCATCAATAAAATACTTTTTATTCATCTACTCAAGCTCATATACATTTTTTTAACACCTCTAGTGGATGACACTTGATGTTAACACAGTTTTTCAAATATTAAAATTAATTAATTAATTTAAATAATTATTTTCGCTTCGTGTTTTGCCACTTTATATTGAGCCTGTCTTATGCATAAACATATTTATAATAATTGTAATTAATTATTAGAAAGAGGCTTAAATAAAATTTGTCTTGTTGGGCTAAGTAGGAATTGCCTTAAAACTTTTTTATATTACTTATTCAGGTGTAATTTCGTTGTTGCAGATCATTGTATGGCAATAATGCTCTTACTAATTGTGGTGCGTTTAGGATTGGACGTTTTGTGACAGTTGTTTTTAGTTTGTTGTTCATGACGAAAATGCAGACTTGATAATTACATTTAGTGAACAGTTCGGTTGATGCATTAAATGAATATTCATTATTTTCTGAACCTCGAAAAAAGTAAAATTCATTACAATATTTTTAAAAAACCTAACAAACTCTAACAATTGAAATCCATAGTTTTTTTTTTCATGATTGTCTCCACATTTTTGCAAAAATGTGTGTGTGTGTGTGTGTGTGTGTGTGTGTGTGCGTGTGTGTGTATGTGTAAGCGTGCGCGCGCGCGTGAGTGTGTTGATGAAAGTGCAAGCGCGTATGTGTGTGTAAGTGCGGATGTGCGCGCGCGCGTGTATGTGTGTGCTGGTACACGTCCATCCGCACGAGTATATTTGCCTCTTGTGTGTATTTATATATGCAAATAAATGTTATCATTTTATAAATACTCAATAATAAAAAATCATAATAATACAGGACAATAAGTAATACTACAATCTAAATGTTTAAAACTTTAAATATGTGAGGCGTATGCCAACAGAAATCGAATTGGGCGGGATGGAATGAAGTCGATCAGTTACACTACGAACAGTGTTAGCAACAAAATATGTTAAATAAATTCGGCTCTAATGAGGTCGAAGATTCGGCGCTTGTTACAGAGTTACATCCACCTTCACGACGCTGTCGCCTCGCTACATCCCATAAACTGCAAATCTTGTTTTATTATTGGGCGTATCTTTGATTTTATTCGCCGGAATTCGTTTCATCCAAAACTGTGCAGGCACGTCGTAAAGGCTGTTTGCGACCTGACAAGTTTCGGTAATTGGGCGATAAAATCAAGAATAAAGATTTTACTTCTCTTCGTAGAATGGATAAAATATTGCCTTTTCCGAGAAAGTGCTAAAGAATTGCCTGTACATGTTAATATCTTACAACACTTTATAAAACAATGCTTAAGAGAGTTACATAAAAAAGCAAATGGAGAAAACCAAATTCAGAAATGTGAAATATTTACTGACTTTTTTTTTTAATTCTTTGAAGTAAATTTTCCACACTTTTACTAAGTTCGATGAGATTAATCCAATATCTGGAACTACTAGTTAGAGGAATAATTAAGCTCACACTTTATCTAATAACTCTCACACTTTATCTAATAACTCTCACACTTTATCTAATTAAGCTCACACTTTATCTAATAACTCTCACACTTTATCTAATTAAGCTCACACTTTATCTAATAACTCTCACACTTTATCTAATAACTCTCACACTTTATCTAATAACTCTCACACTTTATCTAATATCTCTCACACTTTATATAATAACTCTCACACTTTATCTAATAACTCTCACACTTTATCTAATAACTCTCACACTTTATCTAATAACTCTCACACTTTATCTAATAACTCTCACACTTTATCTAATTACTCTCACACTTTATCTAATAACTCTACACTTTATCTAATAACTCTACACTTTATCTAATAACTCTCACACTTTATCTAATAACTCTCACACTTTATCTATACCAAGTAGTAATTTAGTCAAATGGCTAGAGGATTCAGTAATTAAAACGACATATAATGACAAAAATTGAATCGACCTACTGTATCCAATATAAAATCCAACTCCATGAAACACATTCAATATCAGATCCAACTCCATAAAACACCACACCTCATTAGGAAGGCTAAACCACGAAGTTATCCCCCAAAATAGAATTTAAAATGTCCCACCTTTCAAAAGAAATTTTGACATGTAGCATTCCTCGGGCCGTGGACGGTGTGCATACTGATTACTGTATTACATATATAAATTAAAAATATTGAAAATGTTTACTTTTTTGTCCTGGTCTTAAGAAAAGTTACATCCTTGTTCACTGGATTCCTTGGAAATTACTCAGATCGATCGATCGTTAGTTCTTCCCGCAGTCACCAGCCAAAACCTTCCGACCCTCACCCTTCGACTCCTCTTATGCGAATCTCATACTATTTAAATTTAAGGACCAGAAAAATCAAGTATGTAGTGAACAGCTGATTATAAACGGAGACCAGAAAGTGCTGCCTTCATGCGGCGACTATCGAATTGTTAGCAACTACTTGCGTCAATTACTGGGTGTTTGGCGGCAATACAAAACACAGTGGTATCACATCGAACTCTACCAAACACACACATTATGACATACATCTCCATAACACACATCCAGTACCATATTAAACTCCATGAAACACATCCAGTAAAACCGTTCAGAATATTCTGATGTTACAATTCAAAACTTGAGTTTATAACAGACAATTTGCAGGAAAGGAAAAGATTGCATTTTATTTTATCTTACGAAAATGAGACATTTCTACATTAAATTATTGAAATACCGTATACTATTACAAGAACATAAACAAAGCAACTACCTGTATTGAATCAAATTAAATCTATAGAAAAGATAAAATATTTCATAGCAAAACATTGTTCTCTCGATAAGAAAAGCGTTATAAAATCGACCTGTTTATAGAAAACCGATCCTGAAACTCATTATGTTAACAATACATTCTTTATCTACGATTATAAAACCGAAATCGCTGTGCAAGCGATCTATATTCGTTTCAGGGGTGTACGGGTTTCACATTACGTCTCCATAATATTTTCTATTGTATAAGTATCTAAAAGTTCTAATAAAGGAACTACTGGAGTTGTAAGAGTAAACTATTGTATAAGTATCTAAACGTTCTAATAAAGGAACTACTGGAGTTGTAAGAGTAAACTATTGTATAAGTATCTAAACGTTCTAATAAAGGAACTACTGGAGTTGTAAGAGTAAACTATTGTATAAGTATCTAAACGTTCTAATAAAGGAACTACTGGAGTTGTAAGAGTAAACTATTGTATTATAAGTGAATCACAAATAAAAGATGTTTTATTGGAATCTTTATTCGCTAACTTCCATTATGTTTAAGCAGACGAAATAGAGTTTTTTTAAATTAAAAAAATATAATTAATGAAATAATATTTGAAAAAAACTAAGTTTTTTCATCAAGTGGCCGAATAAAAAGTATTTTATTAACGATTGAAAATTTGAACAAGATTAATAAATATATTTAGGGGAAGTGCGAACTAATAGAAAAAAAATGTAAAAGCCATTTCATGGTGGTGAATTATAAATTATAGAGTTTAACAATTATAACAAATTTTACCCTACCTTTATCCCTTTACAATTTAACCTGTGACGAAATAACTTTTGTCCATTACTGAAATTAACAAAAACCGCGCTAAATTTGTTTATATCAGTTGAACGCTTTCAAGCATTCGACGCTTCAAAAACGGAACGTCTTGGAGTTGTTAATTGGAACAGTTCTTTACCCAAGGGTTCGAACGGGGGGGGGGAGAGGTTTACTTTGTAATTGCGTTGGCTATAAACTTAACCCCACCCACCACCGGGTTCTACTTTATGTTGATAATTCCGATCGTATCTTTGTTCTACCCTCCCAGACACGGACATTAAATTCCCGCGTATGCTTACATCTCCCTCCTCAGGGTAACGAAACAAGAGTGCGGAAAAGTGTTATGGAAGTAGATATGACGCTTCCTCGATGAGGTATTAGGTTAATGGGCGAAACTACTGCGGCGCCTATAATTTAACTCGTATTTGTCTGTTACAGTTGTGAGCTCTACTTGAAACATATACAGCTCGAGATTATGTTGACAAACCTTAATCTAAATAATGCCATAAATGGTTTAGTCAGTAGCCTGACACATAATTAGCTTCTAAACATATAATTAAAAGGCTTAGTAGCTTTTTAAACCATTAATACATTTAAAAAAATTTTTTAAAATAAAATCTTACACACTTTTGAAAATTCTATCAAATTGAAGACTTTTCAATGTGTAATATAACCACAAACTTTTATAAGTTAATTCCTATTTAGGTAAACAACAATATTTATTTTAGTTACTTTAATTAAATAATTACGTTTATACAAATAAAGTGACAAAACGTATGCGTTAAAACAGCTGTTCTACCACTTAAAACTACAACATAAAATCAGCTGTTTTATGAAAATTTATGTTATCACTTATTTGATACCAAAAGGGACCAAATAACGATATTGCATACCTTGCATTTTTGCGCCAAGTTTTCCCCCTTTTAAGAATAAAATTAATTAGTTACATTTAATTCATTTATTGAAATTTGAAAAAAACTGTATTAACATCAAGCGTTATCCCCCACAAGTTAAAAAAAAAAATATTTGAAGTTGAGTGGATGAGTAATAAGTATTTTATTAACGATTGAAAATTAGTATATAATATACCTGTGCAGGTTCATACCATTATAGCTGTTTTGTTTTTATGTCATCTACGATCGTATTTAGCTCTTTCATTATACGTCTTATTCTGTCGCTGTAGTTCTCTCTAGTCTCGACCTTCCAGCTACTCGCCTCCAAAAGTCCTTATAGGTCACAATCTTCTGTTCCAATTGCCCTACTCCGCTGCTATATGTGACTATACTTTTTACAATCGTATCTTATAAGCGCCGTTTATTGTCTTTCGATATGTGTTGGTACCATAAGATCCCATTTACTGGGTTAATGGCTCTTCTTATAAATAATAAATTTAATACATAGGAAACCAAGAAATAAATAATGTTGTTTGCTAATCAAAAGATCAATACATGTCTATGAAATTGTGAGGCTATTCTCAAGGTAACTAAAACGTTTCATTACTTCAAAATATCGCAAACAAATAGTCCCTCAAAGCATCGATATTTGGAATTATTTCATGGTCTGTTTAAACTAATCATAAATTTTTGAAATTACTCTAATCTCGTAGCCTTAAAACAAAAAAAGTAGTTAAATTATTCCGCCATCTTGGACATACGGAGGCGGGTTTAGAAAACGATTTGTTGAAGTCTGAAACACAGTCGTACAACATCTTACCATAGAATGCCAGTTAAATGAAACTACGTATAGTGCGGACCACGTAACCGTGCTCTTGACCCTGAGAGACCGCACGAGACATCTCGTGTACTACTACTTCTGAAAACATTTTACATATTTAAAATGTTCGATACATCAACAGCTTCTGCATCCGTTATGTCTACACATATTTTAAGATTGTTATTTCATACCGAAGAAAATTTATCATCGAATTTATCTGATATCGACTGTCTCTTACAAGTCGGTGTTTCGACCTTCCTTATCATGTTTGTGGGAAAAAATTTATACCGACTCAATGCAGCTCTCTACGTCCCGTCTCGCCTATTGCGACCTCTCAAGGACAAGTACACGGTTACGTAATCCAAGCTATACTTCTAGACTAAACATGAAGTCACAGCACGTGGAATTATATTATTATATTATTATTTCAAACGACGAGGAAATATCGACAAGAAAAAAGTCTAATTTGCCCCCTAAAAGTTCAAAAACTTTACACAAATATTACATGATTTCTAACAGACTTAATTCAATTTCTTCTATTAGTTCACCTCTCCATATATCTTTTTCAAATTTTCAATCTGTATTTTTTCAAACCTTTCTAAAGCTGTAGTGGGTGACAATAGATGTTAATACAGTTTTTTTAAAAATAATAATGCAATAATTACATTTAATAGTGAATTAAGTTTAGTTTTATATGTGGAATAAACTTTTTACGAAAGGGGCAATGTATGGAATATCGTTATTTCGTCCCATTTGTCTTAAAGTAAGTGATGAGAAATGATTTCATAAAACGGCCGATTTCATGTTATAGGTTATGTGGTAGAACAGCTGATTTAACGCATAGGTTATGTTACTTTATTTATAATAATTGTAATTATTTAATAAAATGTAAATAAAATGAAGGTTTTTTTATTGACCTAAGAAGGAATTTAATATTAAAAAATTGTGTTTACATAACTTGATTTTCAGTTTGTTTACGAAGAATTAATAATGAAATATGTAATTTATAGATAAATTTTTATTTATTTGATTTAAATGTCATTTATATTGAAGTTTATAACTCCAGTCAAAACCCGAAATAAGATTTATATTTTCCAAACTGATTTAATTATTTGAAATCTGTTTTTATTCGCGTCGCCACGGTTACCATGGTGAACCCTTTTATTAACTCTGCACCCCTCCACCGACAATCCCTCGCGTAAAACGCAAAAGGTGACTTTGCCGGAGAAAAAACAACGTGTTTTCATTTGTGTTATGAGATGGAAGGAAATTGCTCTTGGGGTGTGTAAACAAGATAGGGGAGCCCAAGGACTGGCTACAGCACGAAATTAATTTGAACATAATAAGAAGCCCTTGTTTTGCGCAGTAAAAACAACGTCTCAAGTGCATTTTATACTTGTTAGGATTGCCCACTAAGTGAGCTCAGTTCTTGCTGTCTAGTTTAGCCTGTTATCACATCCACTTGAATGTTTCCACAAAAGTTGGTTTCTTTTTTAATCTATTAAGAAATATATCAGATTTTTATAATTCTCTTTCAAATTTCAACACAAATTATACAAACTTCGTGAGTATAGCAGAACATAGCTTCTATTAATATCTGTACTAAGGTATAGTTTGAGTGATATAATATATCATGCAAAACTAAAACTCCTTATAGAGGGAAAACCACACCTCAGCTGAAATATTGTGTTTCATAATACAAAAACCGGTAATATAAACAATTTTTACTACTTATTTACTAAACATTTTTACAAAATATAAACAAGTCAATATCTACTAAGGTTGAAGTAAAATTGAATTTTAATTACTTTTTATCAAATAATTACAGTTAATATAAATATGTAGGTACATATGACAGAATCAACATATTCAGTGGCAAAAGATAAAGCGAAAATAATTAATAAAATGAATTGTTCAAGCTTAATTAATGATAAATACACTTAATACGCTTAATTAATGAACTAATATTTCAAAAAAACTGTATTACCATCAAGTTTCATCCGAATAAAAGACTTTTATTAACGACTGAAAATTTGAACAAGATACACACACACACACACACACACACACACACACACACACACACACACACACACACACACATATATATATATATATATATATATATATATATATATATATATGGAGAGAGAGAGAGAGAGAGAGAGAGAGAGAGAGAGAGAGAGAGAGAGAGAGAGAGTTAACTAATAGTAGGAATTGAAAAATGTAAAAAATTATGCAAAAGTTAATCACATTTCATTGTTAAATAAGTAAAAATAATATAAATTCCGTTAATTCACTAAATATAAAATCACCTGAGGTATTGTCTCTAAAATAATAATAATAAAAATTGTATTCAAAACCCGTGAGCATAAATTTATAATTAATATAAATGTTACACAATCCGTCCAGTACCACAATAATAGGTATTACACCAATATTAATAACTAATTAACAAAGTTAAATAGCTTATGCAAAGTTTGTATAATGAGTTTGTTTTCAACTTTATTAGAGTTATACCCTGTGATGAAGATGACTTGGTTATAGAACGTACATAAGGGTTTATTTAATCTATATAACTTTGTTAATTAGTTAATAACTGTTTAGTAGCTTTTATTGTAGTATTGGGAGCATTACTGTAACATTGCCATTGTGCTGAATAAATGTTAATTCTGTAAATTTATCATATCATCAAGGTCACACCACATATTGTGTAAACAAAAAATATTCTATTCTTTTTCAGTTCCTTCTATTAGCCCATACCCTCGTTACACACAGTATAATATTGTACTAATTTCAATAGGTAATAAAATACCTTTTTTATTTAACCAATCAAGTTCAAATTCAAATGTTTAACCTGTAGTGGATGACAATTGACGAATATACAGTTTATTCAATTATTTACTCATGAATAAATTATAAAAAAATTTGATGATTCGGTCATGTTGGAACTGAACGACTACATGTTTGAAATAAAGCACTTTGGCACAGAGCCAACTTTCCCATTTCTAGACATCTATAACTTAAAGATGCAGATGAAATTATAAGAGAAAAGTTTCTTGCAATAATGAAGCATTACAAGAGTTGCAGAAAATGAGTTATTATAGACCACCATCAGCTCTATAAATTAGAAACGAAAAAAACTAATAATTAGTAACAAACAAAAATAATGGTCCAAAACTACAAACTGTATAGAGAAAAAATGAATAATTGAAAGGAAATTCGCTTTCAATTCCCACTTGTTAATATGTCTGTCATATGTATATGTATTTATATTAATTGTAATTGAAAAATAAAAAGTAACTAAAATAAAATTTTTTTGTTGGCCTCAGTAGGAATTGACCTTTAAAATTTTTATATTGGTTGTAATTTACAGAAAATGGTCACATAACCTACGTGTAAAACAGCTGTTCTACAACATAAACTATAACAAAATCAGCTGTTGCATGAAATCATATGTTATCATTCAATTCCCGTCGAGATGACTCATAGGGTATCCTGACGGAAATTATACTGTCGCGAAATTGTATGTTTATCTTCGTCCAATATGTCATTGTAGACTTCGTTGTAGAAGTTTTCACTTCAAAAAATGTTTACGGCAATACAAACAGTTTAACCTGTCATATCGCAACCTACAACCGAATCTTTAGGCGTAAGAGCGTAGCTTCCCTCAGAAAGCCTCCCAACCCTTTCTTTTAACGCGTGCATTGTCGTAGCGAAGCGAATTAAAATTTCCCTCGTTTAATTTCGCAAGCTGTTTTAATTGAACATAAATTCCAGACCTGCAGCGAGGCTAGTGGCTAAGGAAATCCAATTAGTCCCTTCGCGACGGACCGCCCATTTCGGCATTATTACAGCCCAAACATCCGACGGATGCGGTCCATTTAGTTTTAATTATACATGTATTTTAACGGTGTTTTACACGCAATAATAGAGCCGTTTCGAAGGGCGGGGTGCGCTTACGTGTGTTCAAATGCTGACACCCTTTCAAGAAGTAAACTGTGTAAGCAATAAATTTTCCAAAGCAGAGCATTGTTGAGAAGAATTACAAAGTAGGGATGGTCGATCCAGTTATTCTAACGGATCGGTAATTTTAGTGACAGTGCCAGGTTTGGATCAGTGACTTTTACCGGTGACTTTAGTACCGGTGACAAGGGATACTGAGACAGCTCTGTATGTGTCAATAACAGGTAGACATACCGCACTGGCGGTATGATTCTACACCTTTTTTGTGTGGAAAGTTCGTTTTATTTAAAAATAAACTCATACGAAATTAAGAACAAACTCTTAGTTTGTGGAGGAGTGCGAGATAGCCTCTAGTGTACACAAGAGTGTCACTATATTAAAAACTGACACAAATCGACCACCCAGACGCGAGTAGAACCAGTGACAGCGATAAATCAACCAATGACAGTCGTTTCATCCAGTGACAGCGACAAATCAACCAATGACAGCCGTTTCATCCAGTGACAGCGACAAATCAACCAATGACAGTCGTTTCATCCAGTGACAGCGACAAACCAACCAATGCCAGCCGTTTCATCCAGTGACAGCGACAAATCAACCAATGACAGCCGTTTCATCCAGTGACAGCGACAAATCAATCAATGACAGCCGTTTCATGCAGTGACAACGACAAATCAACCAATACCAGCCGTTTCATCCAGTGACAGCGACAAATCAAAAAATAACAGCTGTTTCATTTAGTGACAGGAACAAATCAACCAATGGCAGCCGTTTTATCCACTGACTGCGATTGTTTGCTCCATCACAACAGAGGCAATTTCGAATCTATGCATTGTCACTGGAACGGATGCATAGTCCCGTTTTGGAAATTTTTATTCCAAGAAAATTTCGAATAAACTTTGAGTATATCATCTTTTTAAACAAAAAATGTAAAAGATTCTCCTAAATAATAGCACAATTGCAAATAATTATTGAAAGTTAAGGCAAAATGTTTCCTTTTTTGAAATTATTGATTGATTTTCCTGATCTTTCATAGGTGTAACAAATAAATAACTTATAGAAATAGATTTGACTTAAGGGGTTAGCATTTGACTACTACCTCTAGGTTAGCGATGCCCACTGGCGCTACCACCAGCGACAAACGAATATCAGTGATAAGTCACTGACAGAAAATATCGAGCATCCCTATTACAAGGATAAACTGTCTTCTTAACAGTTGGTACTACAGGTATATGGTGTAGTAATTACGTGGCCCTATCAATGCTCACATCAAACACAATGTTTATCATTTGTACTTGCAAGTGCCTTTTTGCATGCTACTTAACGTTATACCACAGGCGCCTAAATAATAAATCTAGTACGTAAAAATTTAAACCATTTAAATTTTCGAATATTTAACACAGCATCAACGATTTTCTGATATATGCGTCTTTTAAAAATATAATGTGTCACACAATTACGTCCAAATACTAGTTCACATATTTTCAACCGTATTAAAATACGGTTTTATGCATTAAATCAAGTTCAAATACATTTTTAAAACCTGTAGTGGATTACCCTTTATGTTAATACAGGTTTTTAAATAATAATTCATTAATACAATTTAAAATAAATTTAAAAATAATTTTAGTTTTATATTCGAGAAAAACTTTTTACGAAAGGGACAGGGTATGCAATATCATCCCATTCGGCTTAAAATAAGTGATAACATTAGATTTCATAAAACAGCTGATTTTATGTTATAGGTTGTGGGGCAGAAAAACTCCTTTAACACATAGATTATGCTACTTTTTTTATATTATTGTAATTATTTAATACAAAGTAACTAAAATGAAAAATTTGTTAGTTAAACTAAGTAGTTGACTTGAAAACACTTTTGTTTATATTACTTGTTTTAATGTTATATTAGGTTCTCTATTGTTTTACTACTACACGTGTTATGCAACTGTAAACCTTTTCTAAAATTCAGTAACAAACACCGTACCTAAAATATTCACAAATACATACACTTGTTTTGCCAAATATTCGACAATGGCTCGCAAAATTGTAAAAAATGCAGATCCCTACGAAAAAAACCGCCTCTCCACAGCCGCTTAAGGTTCCAATTGAGCCTTTGACGTTAGCAACTGACTGCTACCATTAATTAAAGGTTTAATCCCACCCTCGACAGCATGATTGATGCACATATAAAGGGTTCAGATATGAATAACTAATTAGGCGCTCTTTTCAGCAGACGCCTTTTCATCTCTTTGTTCGCCGTATTCTGGTTTCTGTATCAAAGCGGCAGGAACTAGCGCTCCACTCATTACGTGCATTCTGTTTGATGCACGCACCTCCGAGCCAGCATAACGGCGAGAACGTTTTCTTAAAAGCATATGTATAAATGTGTTTCAAAAAAGCTAGAATATAATTAGAGAATGGCTTTGTTCCTTCAAGCATGATTTGATGTCAATCATTTCGTTATCGCTACAAATGTTAAAATGCGAAGTCCTTACAAGGTTCCTCATACATGCTCTCGAGGCCTTCTCCTTACATTATTACTTACAATACGAGATAGTAACGAGATTCACATACTACGACAAATGTTAAAATGCGAAGTCCTTACAAGGTTCCTCATACATGCTCTCGAGGCCTTCTCCTTACATTATTACTTACAATACGAGATTGCAACGAGATTCACATACTACGACAAATGTAAAATGCGAAGTCCTTACAAGGTTCCTCATACATGCTCTCGAGGCCTTATCCTTACATTATTACTTACAATACGAGAGAGCAACGAGATTCACATACTACGACAAATGTTAAAGTGCGAAGTCCTTACAAGGTTCCTCATACATGCTCTCGAGGCCTTATCCTTACATTATTACTTACAATACGAGATAGTAACGAGATTCACATACTACGACAAATGTTAAAATGCGAAGTCCTTACAAGGTTCCTCACACATGCTCTCGAGGCCTTATCCTTACATTATTACTTACAATACGAGATAGTAACGAGATTCACATACTACGACAAATGTTAAAATGCGAAGTCCTTACAAGGTTCCTCACACATGCTCTCGAGGCCTTATCCTTACATTATTACTTACAATACGAGATAGTAACGAGATTCACATACTACGACAAATGTTAAAATGCGAAGTCCTTACAAGGTTCCTCATACATGCTCTCGAGGCCTTATCCTTACATTATTACTTACAATACGAGATAGTAACGAGATTCACATACTACGACAAATGTTAAAATGCGAAGTCCTTACAAGGTTCCTCATACATGCTCTCGAGGCCTTCTCCTTACATTATTACTTACAATACGAGATAGTAACGAGATTCACATACTACGACAAATGTTAAAATGCGAAGTCCTTACAAGGTTCCTCATACATGCTCTCGAGGCCTTATCCTTACATTATTACTTACAATACGAGATAGTAACGAGATTCACATACTACGACAAATGTAAAATGCGAAGTCCTTACAAGGTTCCTCATACATGCTCTCGAGGCCTTCTCCTTACATTATTACTTACAATACGAGATAGTAACGAGATTCACATACTACGACAAATGTTAAAATGCGAAGTCCTTACAAGGTTCCTCATACATGCTCTCGAGGCCTTATCCTTACATTATTACGTACAATACGAGATAGTAACGAGATTCACATACTACGACAAATGTTAAAATGCGAAGTCCTTACAAGGTTCCTCATACATGCTCTCGAGGCCTTCTCCTTACATTATTACTTACAATACGAGATTGCAACGAGATTCACATACTACGACAAATGTTAAAATGCGAAGTCCTTACAAGGTTCCTCATACATGCTCTCGAGGCCTTCTCCTTACATTATTACTTACAATACGAGATAGCAACGAGATTCACATACTACGACAAATGTTAAAATGCGAAGTCCTTACAAGGTTCCTCATACATGCTCTCGAGGCCTTCTCCTTACATTATTACTTACAATACGAGATAGCAACGAGATTCACATACTACGACAAATGTTAAAATGCGAAGTCCTTACAAGGTTCCTCACACATGCTCTCGAGGCCTTATCCTTACATTATTACTTACAATACGAGATAGCAACGAGATTCACATACTACGACAAATGTTAAAATGCGAAGTCCTTACAAGGTTCCTCACACATGCTCTCGAGGCCTTATCCTTACATTATTACTTACAATACGAGATAGTAACGAGATTCACATACTACGACAAATGTTAAAATGCGAAGTCCTTACAAGGTTCCTCATACATGCTCTCGAGGCCTTATCCTTACATTATTACTTACAATACGAGATAGTAACGAGATTCACATACTACGACAAATGTTAAAATGCGAAGTCCTTACAAGGTTCCTCACACATGCTCTCGAGGCCTTCTCCTTACATTATTACTTACAATACGAGATAGCAACGAGATTCACATACTACGACAAATGTTAAAATGCGAAGTCCTTACAAGGTTCCTCACACATGCTCTCGAGGCCTTATCCTTACATTATTACTTACAATACGAGATAGCAACGAGATTCACATACTACGACAAATGTTAAAATGCGAAGTCCTTACAAGGTTCCTCACACATGCTCTCGAGGCCTTATCCTTACATTATTACTTACAATACGAGATAGTAACGAGATTCACATACTACGACAAATGTTAAAATGCGAAGTCCTTACAAGGTTCCTCATACATGCTCTCGAGGCCTTCTCCTTACATTATTACTTACAATACGAGATAGTAACGAGATTCACATACTACGACAAATGTTAAAATGCGAAGTCCTTACAAGGTTCCTCATACATGCTCTCGAGGCCTTATCCTTACATTATTACTTACAATACGAGATAGTAACGAGATTCACATACTACGACAAATGTTAAAATGCGAAGTCCTTACAAGGTTCCTCACACATGCTCTCGAGGCCTTATCCTTACATTATTACTTACAATACGAGATAGTAACGAGATTCGCATACTACGACAAATGTTAAAATGCGAAGTCCTTACAAGGTTCCTCATACATGCTCTCGAGGCCTTATCCTTACATTATTACTTACAATACGAGATAGTAACGAGATTCACATACTACGACAAATGTTAAAATGCGAAGTCCTTACAAGGTTCCTCACACATGCTCTCGAGACCTTATCCTTACATTATTACTTACAATACGAGATAGTAACGAGATTCACATACTACGACAAATGTTAAAATGCGAAGTCCTTACAAGGTTCCTCATACATGCTCTCGAGGCCTTCTCCTTACATTATTACTTACAATACGAGATAGTAACGAGATTCACATACTACAACAAATGTTAAAATGCGAAGTCCTTACAAGGTTCCTCATACATGCTCTCGAGGCCTTCTCCTTACATTATTACTTACAATACGAGATAGTAACGAGATTCACATACTACAACAAATGTTAAAATGCGAAGTCCTTACAAGGTTCCTCATACATGCTCTCGAGGCCTTCTCCTTACATTATTACTTACAATACGAGATAGTAACGAGATTCACATACTACGACAAATGTTAAAATGCGAAGTCCTTACAAGGTTCCTCATACATGCTCTCGAGGCCTTCTCCTTACATTATTACTTACAATACGAGATAGTAACGAGATTCACATACTACGACAAATGTTAAAATGCGAAGTCCTTACAAGGTTCCTCATACATGCTCTCGAGGCCTTCTCCTTACATTATTACTTACAATACGAGATAGTAACGAGATTCACATTCATTAATACTACTTTCGTACAATTAGGCTGGATGCTCCAAGTTGATATTACTACATATATCATCCATTCAAGTATCAGGGTATTTAAACTAGGAAAGACTGATAGTGCTGCATGCACCAGAAAACAAACGTGAATTAATTACAAAATGTAACAATAAATGAATTAAATAAAAAATTGTGAATTTGTAAATTTAAATCTATGGACGAGACTGAGATCTAGGTAGAAATTTAGGAACTATAATATGGGCAGAACGGTGCGAGAAAAATTAAGTTGCATGGGAAGCGCCCACAGCTCCCTTTCTTTCCGATTTTGACCATGTAGTCAAATGCATGTACATCAAGACCGAAGAGCGAAGGGAAGTTTAATTTGAAGTTATGTAACAGTTTAGCAGAAGAAATGCTGCGTTACGGTACAACGCCGGGACCAGATTCGGAATTGCGAGCGAGCTGATACAATACTAAATGCAGAATCCGGGAACGTACGAACGAAACCACGGCATGGCTGCCCCAGCTTGTAGCGACACAGCTAAGTTGTAAAATTTAAGAAGTTTAGTGAACAAAATTGCAAATGTAATCTTTTAAACATTAATCACTCAAAATTTTAAGACAATCTTTAAACGTTCAATGCTATGTTTCTTTTTCTAAGAATGGAGTAAATATAAATTCTTGTATCATGTAGTAGACCTTAATTAAAGTTTAAAATAAAATCAGTTACAAAGTAACCCAAGCTCTCTAAACGGAAGTAATAGTAATATAAATATATTGTAGGATATAATAATAATTATTATTGTAAATTTTAATAAAGAAGAGAAGAGTATAACAATTTTATTATTAAAATAATAATACTTATATTTTCTATTCAATATATTACGTAAGTTATTTATCATAGTATTATTTTCCCTCATAAAGCGTGGAAATGTTTTTAGAACAGTCTAATCAACGTTAAATATAAATAAGAATATTGTAAAATGGCACAAGCTCAATAAACGAAATTTATAATAATATATAATATAAGTTATAACAAATATTATTATTGCAAATAATTACTATAGAATAGTTAAGTGTAACAGTATTATTATTATCATATTAATAATATTTATATATTTTATTGATTTTATTATATAATATTGTCTCTCTGCGTGGAAATAATTTTAGAACGGTCTCATCTCAGTTTATATTTTCTATATTCAAATTTATATTTTCTAAACATTATATTATATAATATTTATACCATAGCAATATTCTTCGTCATAAAGCGTAGAAATGTTTTACGTCTCATCGACGTTAAATAAAAATGAGAATACTATAAAATAACCCAAGCTCACAAAACGTAATTAATAATAATATAAATATATTATATAATATACCGGTAATAATTAGTATTACTGTAAATAATTACTATAGAATAGTATAGTGAAACAATATTTTTACTATTAATACATTATTATTATTATTTATGTATTCTATTTAATATATTATATAATATTTTATTATAGTGTATTACCTTACAGACTGTAAATGTTTGCAGAACGGTCTTATCACGTTAAATAAAAACAAGAATATGATAAAATTGTCTAAGCTTACTAAGAGGACAAAGCCGTAAGCTTTTACTCTTGGAGTAATTCTATTTTTAAGATTTATTCATGGATTAAACCGAGTATTCTCTCAGTAAATATATTATGCCAGACAAAAACTTCATCTAAGGACATTTTTTTGCTCGCAACGTTTTAAACTCGTAAAAATTTAGCATTTAGTAAAGTGGTAGATTGAGATCTTTCAGTATTTCAGTACTAAGATGGCTTTCCTTAATTTCTCTCTTAAAAATTCCATAATATTGTTGTTGATTGAGGCAACCGTAAGATGGAGGACGAGTTCCCTACCAAAGGACGAGAATCTCCATTGGATATATGATATTGTTGGGTAGAAATGGATCTTAAAAAGAGCGACCAGAATGTTCATATCAGCAACGTTGCCATATCTGGCTGAATCTATGTTTCTGCTAGAGGAAACGAACATTAAATTTTCTTAATAAAAACAACTTAAGTCGACCTTCTAATGATTGTAAATTGTCATCTTGAGAAAACACGATACTGTACCAAATGCCAGTTGGAGTGGTAAATTTGTAGTAGTGTCACTGATGATGTTGACATGGGTCATTGAAACGCGTATGAATAAAAAGTATATTGCTTTGTGAATTAGTGTGGAGTTATTTATTTATAACCTTAACTCACAAGCCAGCTCAATTATTACTTACTATGATATTTAATGTTAACGAAAAATGTAAAATTACAAAGCAAAATTTGTAAAAGTAAATTTGTTTTCGCTACAATACATAACAATATCCATTTGAAATCTACGTTTACTTAAAATGGCAACTTCCTATCGCAGTTACAATTTCAACACTGCCCTACATTATCACATTCACGCGTATTAACGTGTATCAGTGTTTTCACCTATAAAACAATTTTCACAACTGTAAAGGAAACCACCGCTCTAAATTAATTCACCCATTTCCAAATAAATATTGCAAGCTCTGCTAAAGCGCTCTCGAGGAAAATCCTGCCCTTAACAATTACCTTTGTAACCTTCTAATGCTTTCTTTATGTAAAATGGGCGTCAAGTGTTTACAATTTGCATTTTAAGATTTCCTTTCTGCAAACAGCGGCTTTGAATATGCATACAGACCCGACACGGTCCCGCGCTCGCAGAAAGTGTTGTAGATTGTTAATGTGTTTAATACTGTATAACTGTTTTATAATTTGTGTCTGTCACGTTACTAAAGAATAATGCAGCATATACGAAAAGATAATTACTTGTGTGAGAAGGAAAATCACTCATTTTTCAATTCCTTCTATTAGATCCCACTTTTCCTAAAAATAAATAAATATAAATATATATATATATATATATATATATATATATATATATATATATTGATTGTTTAAATTATCAATTGTTAATACAATAAATTTTATTCATTCACTCAAGTTCAAATACATTTGTTCAAACTTGTAGTGATGACACTTGATGTCAACACAGTTTACAAAAAATTAATTCACTATTTTTATGAAATCACACGTTATCACTTATTTTAAGCAAATGGGACGAAAACACTATATTGCATACATTGCCCCTTTTGTGAAACGTTTTCCTCCCATATAAAACTAAAATTATTTCTTTTAGTTTAATAATGAATTAATATTTTTAAAACTGTATTAGCATCACGTGTCATCCACTGAATATTTATTTAGGTATACAGTTGTACGTATTATTCGTAACAAAATCAAATTCCCGTCCTATGAAGCCGTCGACGTTTCTTATTTCGTTTTGATATTTGGTTGGTAAAATTATAACGACCAAGTAATATAAAGAAAATATTGTAAAGTCAATTACTACTGAAGTCAACAAAGAAAAATTTTATTTTAGTTACTCATTGTAAAATATTTACAATTAATATAAATAGAGTAACCAAATCTAAGAGGTAAAACAGCTGTTCTATCGCCTAACCTATAACATTAAATCAGCTATTTTATGAAATCATATGGCATTACTTATTTTAACCCAAATTGGACGAAATAACTATATTGCATACCTTGACCCTTTTTTGAAACTTCTTTCTTTGACAGGATGAATACAAAGTATTTTATTACCGGTTTTAAAAGTGTATATATATATATATATATATATATATATATATATATATATATATATATATATATATATACACGAGCTATTATACGTTGCCCATTTATACGGCACCCATGACGAGGTGAACCCAACAACAGTTGAGCGAGTCAATGTTAGATGAGATTCTAGCGAAACGTCGGAACTGCGATTTTGTGCACTTCAGATTGAACGGATAAATTCTGGATGATAACTCTTCATCATAATTATATATAAAGAGAGTGTGGTGTATGAACTAAGGAGGATATAAATAAACAGAAATACACAGCAGTATACAATGTCTTAACGTGATATTATTTTTTTATTCCGTGATTTAATCTTAGAAACGTATAATGGGCAAACTGACGGAAGTTTATTACGTCAGAACGAATGTTCTCCGTCTCAGTGGAGACGTCATTCATTAAAAGATGAAGACACACTCCTGGATACAAATGGGGATGTGAGGCGCATATGTATGTGACAGAAGCGACAAATGTCGCACTTGCCGTCACTGCAGGGGTTGGCTGGGGGTAAGGTTGGAGCGGGACAAAGAATTCTACGGAGCTGTTTTTGCTCTTTGCTCGGCGCGACTGCTCTTTTTAACAATCACCTCAAGGCTTTTTCGATATTTAATCTTACAGTTGGTTGAAAATCATTAAAAATCCCCTTTATACGTTAAATTTCATAAGCAATTTACATATTCTGACGTTAAAACAAATGACTAAATATTTTGAAATTATTAATTAAAAGTGAAAGAGAATTTAATTCCACAATTATCTCAAAATATAAATAAACAGATATTATTATTTGATTGAAATCATTATTACGCTGTAGATTATATTATAAGAACACTGAATATAATTAATAATAATAATAATATATAAGAAAAAGAGAAAATACAAATAGAAGAACAATTGATTAAATCATACAATTCAAAGCTTTTCGATGACAAACAGTACCATTATCTTCAGAAAATATAAAAAATCTCATAGACACAAGCGTTTGCTAGATTTAACAAACAGTGTAGCCAATTCTATTACAACATTGTCAAATCTATTAATTTTCTGTAATAACACTACATACATTGAATATAATATCGACTCCTTCGTTTATCAACTTGTTTATAGTATTATATTTATATATTTCTAAAGGTTCTTAGATATTCATTCTTAAACCTTTTCTTTCATAAATTTCTTAAACCAATTTCTTTTATAAGTATCATATTATCTACATTAGGAAATATGTGATTATTATTGATACAATGATTAGCAAAAATCGATTTAAAAATGTCAGGTTTTTTGTCAGCATTGAAATGCTCTTTATATCTATGTTAAAGTGTTTTCTTAGTTTGCAGCGTATGTAGGTAGTGTTAAGGCAGCAAATTAATAATTTTGACAATGTTGTAGTAGGTTTGGCAACACTGTTTGTTAAATCTAGCAAACGCTTGTGTCTATGAGATTGTTTATATTTCCTGAATATAATGGTACTGTTTACCAACGAAAAGCTTTTAATTGGATGATTGATGAATAAATTATTCTCAAGTTTGTGTTTTCTCTTATTTTATCACATACATTATTATTAATTATATTTAGTATTTATATAATATTACCTGCAGAGTATTAATGCTTTCATTCAATTAAAAATAGCCTTATATTTATATTGTGAGATAATTATGTTAAATTCTTTTTACACACACACACACACGCATGCAGGCACACATACACATACACACACACACACACACACACACACACATACGCGCGCGCAGGCGCGCGCGCGCACACACACACACACACACACACACACACATATATATATATATATATATATATATATATATATATATATATATACAGTATGTTTTTACTTAAATTTTCTATTTCGATCTCTTACGTTATTAGAAATTTATTTATACTTTTATGCGATAATCATCAAATTTGCCAATTATAAAATAAGAAGGATTTGAGGTGGTTGTAGTTGAAGGGTAGCATTATGGTAGATATCTGAAACCCCTGGCACAAGATATAGGGAATATATTGTGTTGTCACGGGTGCAGTGTTGCGTTCCTGAACTATCTATTTCCTATTGGGGTATAACCACAATAAAGATTGTAAAGAAAAGGACAAACAGAAGTAAATGAGATGAAAAGAATTAAGGAAAGGACGTATGTTTTTTTAGTACCGCGAATAAAAGAAAATTGTTACCGCATATATTGCAAATTATACATACGTTCAAGAGCATAAAGGCTATCTGAGAATCAATGCCTACCTTTTTAAGTAACTCGCGCTTGCGGTGTTGGTGTATGTTTGTGTGTTGACACGTCTTTCTTCATGGATGGAATTATATTATATGGAATTATATAATATCCAGAGTAAATTCGTTCATTTTGTAGTGCATAAAATCACAGTTCCGACGTTTTACCAAAATCTGATCTAGCATAGACGAGGGGAAAACAACTATTTTTCACATATATGTATGTATATATATATATATATATATATATATATATATATATATATATATATATATATATATATATATATATGTTTATTAAAATTTAAAAAAAAACGCTTAAAAAGTCTGAGATAAAAACCATAACGCCATTCCGAACATTTAATTTCGAAGAAATTTATAGACCCTTGAAGCAAAAATATGACTAAGAAAAGTTTTATAAAGTGAAATACGTAGCTTATATTTCAGAAGGTTATTAAGCGTTGTATTATTTTAACATACTTGCTGGTATTAAGGTAACGGTATTGTCATGCTGCGGCACTTAGTGGAACAATGTCCACTTACACCGTATTACTTCAAGCTATACGCGAACTAAGTTTCAGAGCAGGTTTACAAGTTGATCAGCCCGAATCGCCTCCAGCAATGAAGCCCAATGCCTTTCGTTAGCCACTTTATTTATGTCCATTTAAGCATAATTTATCACGTCTCAAAGTTTTGAGTTTATCACTTAAGCCGTAAAGTATACTCCTTATTTTAGGGTAAACTCCACCAAAGTGGGGTGCGCGAGGGGAAGGGCTGGGGACATTTGGCCGGCTGCCAGAAAGCAACCCTCTTCTAAGTAAATTGTAGTTACACACTTCAGGCTTCGCTTTGGTATTTTACATTAACAGCTTCTTAAAATGTATTGCTCAATAGTTTTAATTGTGTCGTGTTATATTTCTGAAATTGCGAACAGGACTATATAGGCATTTGTCTTAAAATGAATGCATTATTTGTTTTTGCTAACAAAAATGTCTGTTAGTTTTTGTTATTATTGTGTGACGTAACGAGGTGGTAGTAGCTTACCTATACTACTTATATACATACATACATATATATATATATATATGTCCCCATGTCTCCTTGGTTTGATGCTGAATACCTTCATGATAAAGGATAGGCTGCTGGTGTTGCCTACGACGATTAAATGCTTAAAGTTGAGTCTTCGAAGCAGAGAATTTAAAACCTGTAGTCCTTGACCATTCTTCTAATCTGCGTATTGCTAACTGCAAAGATACGTCCGATGTTGCCATACTACGAGCAGGCACATAAATACAAGCCATCTAAAAAGAGAGAATAATGTACTGAAGATCGTATAATATATACACACAAAAGTGCCTGTTGAACCTTTACCATACGATCGCCATGGCACCTTGCTAATTTAGTGAGTACATAACTGCATACGTTTCTGGTGTAGTACCATCGTAGAATAGATGGCGTCTATATCCTTGTGCCAGGATAAACGTATGGGATCCGTAGAGTCTCAAACCTTGCGTGTATGAAAGTATCAAACCAAATGAGTCCTGACTGAATCCGTCGTTTTATCAAGTCTGTTTTGATCGAACAATGTATCGTAGAAACTGATTACAGATTCATTAGAAATCCATGTGTTCTATTTACCCAGCATGGGAGCTCCCCCCCCCCAAATGTGTGGTTCAATGCGATAAGTCAAATTGAGTTTTATTACTAATAAAGGATAAGAAATGGAATTTGAAAAAAAGTAACAAATAAATATTAATTATTATTCTACTAACAAATCTGCAAAACTGGATGGTCATGAAGCATATCTAAGTCACTCATAGCAATATAAAATTATAATAAAATATTATAAATACAATTTAATGATTAATTAAAAATATTTATAAAGTTTATATGTAAAACCTATTGCTTTCACTTTTAACAAAGATGTAAACGAAGGATGCCACATATGTAAAGCGCAATAATGGAAAGTAATTCAGTGTTATGCACGGTTATATATATAGGCCTATATATATATATATATATATATATATATATAAGCTTCCTTTACGCGAAGATTGTAATAGTTATATAGTTCATATTATTGATGAGTTTTTATTTACATGAATAAAACCTATTTCAGAAAACATTATTTTATAAAATTATCTTTTATACGAAGTAATTATGTAAATCGATCTATATTTAGTTGAATTTTAAAAACACATTTATTACGTGATACAAGACATGAGCGTCGTACAATAAAAGAACCAACTGTTTAAATTTAAAGCAGTTTAATCATTATATTTGGACTATAGTAATTATTTACAATACAGTAACGCGCTTTTGGAATTTAGAAAGTAATTTTATAATGATATTGTTTAACATTTTAAAACACATTCTTCTTTATAGAAGCGTTAAATTCGTTAGCAGTTTAATTATTAAAACTAAAAATTACAAGTTTAAAATTTATTATTAGGACTTAGAAGAAACTACACTGTTATACAAAACCTGTAAGAAATTTCCTACAGTATTTTATTCCATAAAATATTAATTAAAACTTATGAAATACTTCTAAAACTAATTAAAAAAAAACAAAATGTATTTAAAATTTTTTAATAACTTACGGGTTAACGTTTTTCTGTAACTGACAGGTCAAAAACAAAATGCAGCATTTAAACACTATATTTTAAAACTGTATTAAATTCATAGGGAATTATTGAAAGACTTAGTGGAATCTATTAAGTTACTATGGTGACGATCCTGCACCTGTCTTTGGACTATGACACAGCTGTAGCGGGCTAGGCTTCGTCAATGAAAATCATAAGTTATTAGTTTTCACTAAGTTCTTTAAATAATTACGCATAGCTTTAATCATTGAAATAAAAATTATTACAGTAACCAACTTTTTTATTTAAGTTTAATTACCAAAATGTTGTCTGAAATGAAAATAATGTTTTCTAAATAATAAAACAAAATTGTGGTATATGTTATTATGATAGGTCAAAGTTTCTCTGATAGACGTCGAGACACATTTCTCAAATAAATCTATAGTTACAGTAGAAACGGTAACTTAAAAAAGTTATACAAAATATTATTTTAAAATTCTACAAAATTATTTTCCCATATAATCTGATACAGTTTTTACGCCAAAGGTTACATTAGTAAGTGGTGGATATTAATAAGTTATTTGCAAAAACTGTTCCTTGAACATGTAATTTTGACGAGAAACGAATGAACTTGTTACTTAACGATAGCTGTTGCAGACAACCGGTTCTGCCCCTAACTCAAAGCTGAAAGATAGACACGGTTAAATAGATAGTGAAGTTAGTTTCCGATTACTTAATAAACACTTGTTTCCAACTACGCCCGAATAAACATGTAACACAATGCTATCCAGGTTTACATTGAAGTTATGGAACTGGCGTGGATCTGCTCCTGCCGTTAGCGACAACCTGGCAAACGCGAGAGGAACAAAGTTTAACTGTCCGTGGAACAGTGTTACACTCTAGGCAAAATTAAGTTATTAATTACAATTAAATTATTATAGGTTCACCGTATTTCTTACATGCAACGACATATGAGACACGATAAAAGTTTTTTTTCAAACTCATTAAGAAATTTATAAATATTAGTTTTAAATGTCCGAAGAGAATTTCCTTCCATATTAAAAAAAAAAGTTTCGATAGAAATAACTGATAGAACAATAGGATACAGTATAGTGGCGATAATTGTATTTGTTTATTGTTTTTTTAATGATTAATAATAAATTTATCACAGAATGAAGTTTCTCATTAATAATTTATTATTTATTTTTAAAGAAAATTTGGTGATTTTTAAATAAACGAAAATAAAACACACAAACACAAAAGTACAAAATGAATCAAAAACAATTATAACTGTATATATATATATATATATATATATATATATATATATATATATATATATATATATATATATATATATATATATATATGCTTTTGTGAGTTTGTGCACCTAAGAGGGATCACAATTTATGTGTGTGTGTGTGTGTGTGTGTGTGTGTGTGTGTGTGTGTGCGCGCGAGAGAGAGAGAGTGAGTGAGAGAGAGAGAGAGAGAGAGAGAGAGAGAGAGAGAGAGCGTTTGCATTCATTGTGTGTTAAGAAAGTGAGTATAAAGACGTTTTTGATAATGTTGACAATGATGGTTGTTGTAAAGAAAATGACACCCTTAAGAGAGCGTTTATTTGAAAAACATTATTGTTTATGATCATAGTTAAAAGTATATATATATATATATATATATATATATATATATATATATATATATATATATATATATATATATATATACACCAACACTGATTCCTTGTATTCACTTATCACTTACAATTTAATGCATTTAAACAAGAATCTTACTTTATATATATATATATATATATATATATATATATATATATATATATACATATTTATTTATATATTTATTTATAAAAATATGGCAAAAATGCGTCACTTACACTAGGTGACAGTAATTACTTTAACAAACATTGATTTACGTGAAAACAAGCTTCAGATTCCCGCTGAAAGTAGCTCGCGAACAAAGACCAATAGTAGGCTCACAAAGAAACCGCGACGGAGTTTCTTCGGAAACCCTCATCCAAGTTACAAACGTCAACTTTAGACTGAAGCCTAATTAAAAGTTGGAATCGTTGAGTAATAAACCTCAGGGCGTCTGAATGTCGCGAGGGAGGAGTTAATCCAATCATTATGCCACAATAAGCAGACTCCACGTGAATATGTGCAAAGAGGAAGGGATTTGGGGCAACGAACAGAGCGTATTTCTGAAACATCGCCTCAAAGTCTTTGTACCTTAACTTTTGATTCTTAAATTACAGCCCTTTGTCGTAATTTTAAAGTTTATAGCTATCATGATTAATTAATAACTTTAATCTTTTAAAGTATTAATAAGCAGAATTGGTCCCAACATAAATCTTAACTAGGTTTTTGTCTTATAATATACTGGGTGTGTTTTATTTATTATCGGAATATCTCGATTAGCAAACATAACAAGTAAGATTCTTGTTTAAGTACATTATAGTGTAAGTGTTAATGAATACAAGAAAACAGTGTTGCAAATTTATATGTATGTGTGTGTACTACCTGCCCAGCGAACTTCTTATCACTTAAACGTCAAAGAATTGCTTGTTAACATTAGCTAAACTTATAGTCGTCGATCGAGAAAAGTGTGACAATAAAAGTTCTTGATTGAATGCTATTTATTGAAGTGCATTCGAATGTAAAATATTTTTTGTATATTGTTTGAAATGTGTTGGGAAATAATTTTGCATTGTTGAGTGTTGCCTAGCAACCATTACTTGGAATATATTCAACGATATAACTTAAGATAAGATAAGATGGAAAGTCTTAGTTTATGCTATTTTGCCACTTTGTTAGAAAACATTATCTCGCCAGAAACCTCTCCTGGAATGTACTAAACAATTTATCAAAGTTTAATGGCGATCTGATCATTGGTTTAGTAATGCATAAGGGTCATACATACGTACAAACATTCATATATATATATATATATATATATATATATATATATATATATATATATATATAAAGAACTAAGTCAAAATACAAATACAAGAATTATAATTGAATTTACAATTCAAAGCTTTTCGTTGGCTAACAGTACCAACATCATCAGGAATATTAAACAATTAAAATTAACATATTTGCAAATTAGATCAAATAAATAGTTATGCCAAATCAATTACAATGTTGTTAAACTTTTATTTTGCTGCCCTAACATTACAAACACTGAATATAGTATCAAATTTAGATTTTACTTGTATTTGTTCATTTAACAACTCATTATTAGTATTATATTTATGTATTTCTAAAGCCTAATAAATATTCATCCTCAGGCCTTTGTTAATTTCTTATACAAGTATCATATTATCTATATTATGAAACATGTGATTATTATTAATACAATGATTAGCAAAATTTGATTTATAAATTACTGGCTTTTTATATGCATTAAAATGCTCTTTATATCTATCTTTAAGTTTTTTCTTAGTTTGCCCTATATATTGTTGTATTTGTATTTTGACTTAGTTCTTTATTAATACACAAGAATACATATTGCGATATATATATATATATATATATATATATATATATATATATATATACATATATATTAAATATGGTGATATGTTTTCTTGTATATATAGTTAATAAATTAAAAATATTTCAAAAACAAGAATAAATATTATAATAAAAGAATAAATATATTAATTAAAATTATTCTTGTTTTTGAAATATTTTAAATTTATTATATATATATATATATATATATATATATATATATATATATATATATATATATATATATGTATGTATGTATGCATACATATATACAACAAACAAATTCAGATTTGGTATTGAAATATAATTTCGTGTATTTGTATATCCTCTAAGCATGACTACAGCTTCATATTTGTAGACTTCAACCTACAGACCACGATATTTAAATTTCTACTTATAAATTAAGAAATTAACAAAAATTTAACAACTTTAATGCCTTTTATCTAGAATATTATACACAAATAAGTCCGGGTCTATTATAAAAGACTCTGAAAAAAAACGAGAAACAACAATACAAATACAAGTGTTGAAAATATTTAGAAAATTGGGAAAATATGACATAAGTTTTGCGTGACACCGACAAACCGGTTAAAATTAAAAACAACGTCTGATGATTTAATAACCGAACACACTAACACCATTATATTCCATAACAGCTTTATTTTACAGTGAAATTAACAAAAAAACACCATTAAAAAAAAGCAATGATTTGTTGATCTCGGAACGGCCTGCGAGAATCCGTCGCCATAGTAACGGGGAGTTCCGTAACTGAGACAAACTGATTTAATTTAGAGCAATCTTCTGGAGGTGTTTATTGTTGTTATTGAAGTGGAGGAGGGGAGGAGAAGGGCGGTACGTAATAAGGCGATCGTAGGTAACGCAATCCAGCTAGGGAACGGTTTTACTCGTATAAAGAAAAAAATTATTGCAGAAAACAGTATAGCGTTGCGCTATGGAACATCAAGTGCAATTCTTGGAAAAGTTATTTATGTCTTCAATTCTTGAGTTGTTCTTCTTATTAAATTGAAGATTCTTACTGACGTGTGTTTTATTTATCTTGTTTCTGTGTTATTACTACCACACCGGGGCTGATGTACAATTGCTGCACACAAACTTATAGTGTTACATAGACGTAATGTTATTATTTTAGCTTATTTAAACTGTCGTATAAAGGTTTTATGCAAGGAATAATTAAAACACTTCACACTAAGGTGACTTTATTGTCCTTAACAAACATAAAGTTACACTTCACACTAAGAATACTTTATTGTCCTTAACAAACATAAAGTTACCCTTCACACTAAGAAGACTTTATTGTCCCTAACAAACATAAAGTTACACTTCACACTAAGATGACTTTATTGTCCTTAACAAACATAAAGTTACACTTCACACTATGATGACTTTATTGTCCCTAACAAACATAAAGTTACACTTCACACTAAGATGACTTTATTGTCCTTAACAAACATAAAGTTACACTTCACACTAAGATGACTTTATTGTCCTTAACAAACATAAAGTTACACTTCACACTAAGATGACTTTATTGTCCTTAACAAACATAAAGTTACACCTCACACTAAGATGACTTTATTGTCCTTAACAAACATAAAGTTACACTTCACACTAAGATGATTTTATTGTCCTTAACAAACATAAAGTTACACTTCACACTAAGATGACTTTATTGTCCTTAACAAACATAAAGTTACACTTCACACTAAGATGACTTTATTGTCCTTAACAAACATAAAGTTACACTTCACACTAAGATGACTTTATTGTCCATAACAAACATAAAGTTACACCTCACACTAAGATGACTTTATTGTCCCTAACAAACATAAAGTTACACTTCACACTAACATGACTTTATTGTCCTTAACAAACATAAAGTTACACTTCACACTAAGATGACTTTATTGTCCCTAACAAACATAAAGTTACACTTCACACTAAGATGACTTTATTGTCCTTAACAAACATAAAGTTACACCTCACACTAAGATGACTTTATTGTCCCTAACAAACATAAAGTTACACCTCACACTAAGATGACTTTATTGTCCTTAACAAACATAAAGTTACACCTCACACTAAGATGACTTTATTGTCCTTAACAAACATAAAGTTACACCTCACACTAAGATGACTTTATTGTCCTTAACAAACATAAAGTTACACTTCACACTAAGATGACTTTATTGTCCTTAACAAACATAAAGTTACACTTCACACTAAGATGACTTTATTGTCCTTAACAAACATAAAGTTACACTTCACACTAAGATGACTTTATTGTCCTTAACAAACATAAAGTTACACCTCACACTAAGATGACTTTATTGTCCTTAACAAACATAAAGTTACACTTCACACTAAGATGACTTTATTGTCCTTAACAAACATAAAGTTACACTTCACACTAAGATGACTTTATTGTCCTTAACAAACATAAAGTTACACTTCACACTAAGATGACTTTATTGTCCTTAACAAACATAAAGTTACACTTCACACTAAGATGACTTTATTGTCCTTAACAAACATAAAGTTACACCTCACACTAAGATGACTTTATTGTCCTTAACAAACATAAAGTTACACCTCACACTAAGATGACTTTATTGTCCTTAACAAACATAAAGTTACACTTCACACTAAGATGACTTTATTGTCCTTAACAAACATAAAGTTACACTTCACACTAAGATGACTTTATTGTCCTTAACAAACATAAAGTTACACTTCACACTAAGATGACTTTATTGTCCTTAACAAACATAAAGTTACACCTCACACTAAGATGACTTTATTGTCCTTAACAAACATAAAGTTACACTTCACACTAAGATGACTTTATTGTCCTTAACAAACATAAAGTTACACTTCACACTAAGATGACTTTATTGTCCTAAACAAACATAAAGTTACACTTCACACTAAGATGACTTTATTGTCCTTAACAAACATAAAGTTACACTTCACACTAAGATGACTTTATTGTCCTTAACAAACATAAAGTTACACTTCACACTAAGATGACTTTATTGTCCTTAACAAACATAAAGTTACACTTCACACTAAGATGACTTTATTGTCCTTAACAAACATAAAGTTACACTTCACACTAAGATGACTTTATTGTCCCTAACAAACATAAAGTTACACCTAACACTAAGATGACTTTATTGTCCTTAACAAACATAAAGTTACACTTCACACTAAGATGACTTTATTGTCCTTAACAAACATAAAGTTACACTTCACACTAAGATGACTTTATTGTCCTTAACAAACAAAGTTACACTTCACACTAAGATTTGAATTTACACTTAAAACTATACATTTGCATGCAAAAACACGTAACACAAACAAAAACAACGTCAAAGACAATTGCAGGAGATAATGATTTAAACTGCATAAAAGAGACTCATATATTTTCGTTATCTATAGAGATGTGGAAGTTTCTCAAGCCGCTGTCAATTCAGCAGATGAATACTAGGTTTTTTCAAACCAGGTTACCAAAAAAAATCGTTTATTTTTGCAGATGAAAATAATTGAGACACAATAAAAACGGGTGAGCGAATGGTGAGTTATTGAAGCGGGTAGTGAATGGTGAGCTATTGAAACGGGTAAGCGGATGGTGAGTTATTATTGAAACGGGTAGTAAATGGTGATTACTGAGTTAGGACAATGAATAATTATTTACTGAAACGGATAAGTTACCCACCTGTGTATACTAAAACAGGTTAGTGATTGCTGAGCTATTGAAACCGGCAAGAGAATAGGGATTTATTGAAAACGGGTAGTGAATGGGAATACTGAATGGGAATACTGAATTAGGTCAATGAATGATGAACTACCGAAACGGGCAAGTGAATGCTGAGCTATTAAAATGGGTAAGAGAATAGTTAGTGTTATTGAATCGGGTAGTTAATGGTGAATACTGAATTAGATCAACTACTGAACAAATGATGAACTACTGAAACGGGCAAGTGAATACTAAAAAGGCAAACTTAATGCCTATTGAAACGTGTAAGTGTAGAGTGAATACTGAACCATGTCAGTGGATGATGAGCTATTGATACGGGCAAGTAAATGCTGAGCCATTGAAACGGGTAAGCGAAATGGTGAGCTTTTGAAACGGGTAAGCGAAATGGTGAGCTTGAACAAGGTAAGTGAATGATGAGCTATTGGAACGGGTAGGTGAATCCTAACCTATTGAAAAGTGTAAGCGGAATGGTGAGCTATTGAAAAAGGTAAGTGAAATGATGAGCAGTTGAACAAGGTAAGTGAATGGTAAATACTGGAACGGGTAAGCGTATGGTAAGTAATTGAAACGGGTAAGTAAATGGTGAATACTGGAACGGGTAAGTGAAATGGTGAGCTATTGAACAAGGTAAGTGAATGGTGAGCTATTGAAACGAGTAAGTGAATGGTGAGTTATTGAAACGAGTAAGTGAATGGTGAGTTATTGAAACGGGTAAGTGAATGGTGAGTTATTGAACAAGGTAAGTGAATGGTGAGTTATTGAAACGGATAAGTGAATGGTAAGTTTTTAAAACGAGTAAGTGAATGGTGAGTTATTGAACAAGGTAAGTGAATGGTGAGTTATTGAAACGGGTAAGTGAATGGTGAGTTATTGAAAGGGGTAAGTGAATGGTGAGTTATTGAACAAGGTAAGTGAATGGTGAGTTATTGAAACGGGTAAGTGAATGATGAGTTATTGAACAAGGTAAGTGAATCCTGAGCTATTGAAACGGGTAAGTGAATGGTGAGTTATTGAAACGGGTAAGTGAATGATGAGTTATTGAACAAGGTAAGTGAATGGTGAGTTATTGAAACGGGTATGTGAATGGTGAGTTATTGAACAAGGTAAGTGAATGGTGAGTTATTGAAACGGGTAAGTGAATGATGAGTTATTGAATAAGGTAAGTGAATCCTGAGCTATTGAAACGGGTAAGTGAATACTGAGCTATTGAAACGGGTAAGTGAATGCTGAGCTATTGAAACGGGTAAGTAAGTGCTGAGCTATGGAAACGGGTAAGTGAATAGTAAATACTAAAACTGTAAATACGCTTTAGAAAACAACATTTTTATCGAAGGGAGGTTTAAAATTAAAAAAAATCGAAACTCAAACAATACAACGAAAATATCAATATGAAAAGAAATAATTTTAAGGTGAACATTATAATTTGGTTTATAATAGCAGCTGAAGAGGGAGGACAAAATTTTGATTGGTAACAGCCCTGCGCTAGGATCTGAGATCGTATACTTCAAAGGATTTTCTCTCGATTGGGGACCCCGATGGATTCCCGTGTATGTAGGATAAGGGAAATAATGATGGATTTGAGACGGGACGAAACCCTTTGTTATCGGGACCTCTCTAGAGGTCTAGCCCGTATACGCATAGCCTTCCTATAGCGAAACAGATGTTTACCTGCCGCCAAATGAAAAGCTTCGAGGCTCAAGCCACCTTCTATTACAAACGATGGACTGCCAAAGGCTTGTAGATTTGTGAACCCTCAATAGGTTCTTTGAAGAGCAAAACTTTGCTTGAATCGCAATAAAACAAACTGTTTCAAGAGATTACATCTCTTAATGAGATATCATGAATCGTATAAAAACATTAATCTTCCGACTGCTGCAAGGTAGGTAAATATTTGAAGAGGAAAACAAAATAAAAGCTAACAGTAAAATCGATCACCGCATTTAATTGCGGATTCAAGGATGGTTTTAATTACCAGATACATTGAATGTTTATCGAAAACCAAGTAACAAAATCTATACAAATCTTCGTTATTGTATAGTTCAGGACAAAATCTTAACTAACAATAAGTAAGACAATAAAACCAATTATATTATCTACAAATTGAAATGGATATAGGTAATACACAAGTAATGCAAAACAGCAATGATGATATTGTCGAAACGTTTCGCGGGAGTTAACGTTTTGTACGATTCTTTCCTTATATTATACAAATAAAAACTCATGAAACTTATACACGGTTGTGTATAAAAGTGACGGGCATTAAGTTGAAACTTTTATAGCCATTGCATACATAGTAACTTATACATACCCACCTTTATAGCTGTTTCATACATAAAAGTTATCTGTCTAACGCAAGTTTGCCTCAACTTTGTGATAATCCCCATCACGCCTGCGTTATAAGAGTTTATAAAATCAAAGTCTTGTTGGCTATATTTTATGCGAGGTTTTAGTGAATATTGATCTACCATCAAAGGACCAATGTTTAAGACATCTTAAAAATTAATTTCTAATGTAGTTTACGTTCTTAAAATATTGAAAACTTGTAGTAAATAATATTTATAGTAAAGACATCCGAGGACGATGACGAGAATGTAAATTAAAATTAAAAAAGCCGTTACATTAATTTTGTCCCCCTTTTCTGATAATCTGGCTTTTTTCTTACCATAGTGATGCTTTACCACCAGTAGGTGCGATACCAAATTTATGGAAATGTGTATGTGAATACGTAACCTTAATTAACCACAGAAATGGTTTTTTTGAGTTCCTGCTGATAGGTCACACTCTCTCTCTACATACTTATATACCTAAGATATCTTAATCTGCAGTGGACGCCACTTGATGTTAATAAACGTTATTCAAATATTAATTCTTCAATTACATTTCACTATTTAATTTCGCTTTCTATTTTGGCACTTAATATTTTGATTCTGTCAGATGTATATAAATACTTATATTAATTGTAACTGTTAATAAAACACTAACTAAAATACAGTTTATCTCTGTTGACCTCAGTAGGAATTGACTTGAACACTTTTTTCACATTAATTGTTTCAATAATTTTTACTACTGTTCTAATATAAAGATAGTACGAAATTTAAAGTAGCAAAACCATCGTAACTATTCCTAACATAGCCATCTTTATTTCTGTTAGGAATATTGGTATAAATTTGAAAACATTGTTTTCCTTACATCAAAACATTGTTCTTTGTTGACGCGTTTCGTAATAATCCTATTATCAGAACCCTTATCTGTACTCATTTTAAAAAAATATTTTGTCAACAACATAACACATTGTTGGGTAAAATGGTCCTTAAAAAGACAGACTGTTCATTAGACGTTTAGTTCATTCAAGCTCGTAAATTAGTCTTTATCACGCCATTACACATAAAAACGTTTTCAATTTTCGTTAAAATTATAAGCCAACACCGACTCGTGTATCTTTATTTTTAATCTAAAGATTAATTTCATAATTACAACGTAAACTTTGCCATTTTATTACCTGTTTATTGCCAATAAACTCGGAGAAACTTTCAGAATTACCTGAAACAAGTTGGAGATTTACCGGTAGGCCCAAGGTGTGTATTAAATAAGCAATTAAGTGGAAGTTCTTTGGGGGGGGGGCGAAGTATTCATTTGGCCGACGACCAGGGCGTTGTGCTGCCAAGTAATTCCTTTGCAAGGGTTCAATGATTTAGCCAAGAGCCAAGTCTTAAGATAAGGTGGCTTCTACACATTAGCATTGTTTGAATTACGATTACCCCCCTCCTCATAAAGAAAGTCCTTTATGTTTTATAACAAGTAGCACTGTCATGTGACCAAACGTGTTGAGCAGAAACTCAAATGGCAATCATTTTCCAATTCCTACAACTAGTTCACACTGTCTCTGTATATACATATACATTCACAGTCTCATTATATATATATATATATATATATATTTATTTATATGTATATTTGTATACTTTAAAATTTTAAATCGTTAGTAGAATACTCTTTACTCATCCACTCAAGTTGAAATTGATTTTTTATTTTTAAACTTTTAGTGGATGACAATTGATGTTAATACAGTCTTTCCAAATATTAATTCATTTAATTAGTTAATTTTGATAACTAATTTCCCTTTCTATACAGCTACTTAACATTGTGATTCATATGTATATATAAATTTATATTTGAGTTATTAAATAAAAAGTAACTAAAATAACACATTTTTTGGTTGACATAGGTAGGAATTCACATGAAATTTGTTTTTTTTAAATATTTGTTTGTTAGAAATATTATTTTTTTTAACAGTTAAAATCTATAGCACACACATTTTCACGCCTGACTAAAATTGGGGGGGGGGGGGAAATGTATGGGTTTATTTATAAACAAGGTTTGCTTAAGGCATTACAACATAGCTAGACCAAGAGTATTAGTGTACAAGGACACTACATTACAAGAAACGTTTCATTGAGCTAGGTCAATTTTTTTAGTACAATATAAGAAATTTTCAAGCCAGATACGTAGATTGGTTACTCAACTACAGTAGTCTACTACAACCCCCAGTCAGTGATGCCCGATGATGGAGATACCGACCAATCTTTGAAAGTTAACTCGCATAAATACCAAGTAAGATTCTTGTTTAAGTACAAATAGAGAAAGTGATATATATATATATATATATATATATATATATATATATATGTATATATATGTATATATATATATATATATATATATATATATGTATATATATATATATATATATATATATATATATATGTATATGTATATATATATATATATATATATATATATATATATATATATATATATGTATATATACATATATATATATATATGTATGTATATATATATATATATATATATATATATTTATTTATTTATTTACTGATGTTTATATGGTTTTTTCAAGTAATAATTAATCGAGACAAAATCTTTTCACAATAGGGGCAAGGTATGCAATATGGTTATTTCGTCCCATTTGATTTAAAATAAGTGGATGATTTCATAAAACAGCTGATTTTATGTTACATGATATGTAGAGGAACAGCTGTTTTAACTGATATGTTATGCTACTTTATTCATATTTTTGTAATAATTAATTAGAAAGTACCCAAAATTGAATTTTTCTTTGTTGACCTATATAGAAATTTACTTTTAAAAAATTTGTGTTTGAATTACTGTTGAGTAAGAATCTGACAAAGCCTTTACGAAATAAACGTAATATGTTGTAACAAGCAACACGTGCAAATAAGTAAAACTGTATTCAGTCACTCTCCCACCTCCCCGAGGCGGACACCGGAAATAATAATATTATTATACTATGTAAAGTCTCGCCAAAATTGGGTCCAAGTTATGCGAGGTTTCATAGTTCGTGCGCAGCTTGGCTGTCGGAAGACGCATCGCCCTATTTAATTGTTAAATAATTATACACTTCTGTTATCTAGACTCTACCTTTGGATTGTGTTTCTAGGGCTAAATGTGCACTGCCCATGCGATCACGCCATCATGTGTTTCAATTTGCTGGCTTTTATTTATTGGCTAGCTAAGGTTATTTTCTGTTTAGTTTCTCACGCGCAGGCCGTGGATAAAGGTGCTGCGTCGTGCTAAAACCCAAACATATCAACGGGAAAACTTTTCCATTTGAACATTTTGCGGACCCTAAATAAAATCCTAAGGCCGCGGCCATACAGAAGGCACTGGTGACGGCAACGCAACGCAAACTTGAGTTGCTTTTTCACAGCATATATAGTTGCATGCACATATTCATAGTGACGTGATAGTAACGCGACTAGCGAGTGACACAGAAGCTAGAGTTGCTCCGGCACGTCATGCTGTAAGGCTGCGGACATACAGAAGGCAACTGGTGACGGCAACGCAACGCAAACTTGAATTGCTTTTTCACAGCATATAGAGTTGCATGCACATATTCATAGTGACGTGATAGTAACGCGACTAGCGAGTGACACAGAAACTAGAGTTGCTTCGGCACGTTATGCTGTAAGGCTTCAAACATACAGAAGGCAACTGGTGACGGCAACGCAACACAAACTTGAATTGCTTTTTCACAGCATATAGAGTTGCATGCACATATTTATAGTGAAGTAATAAGCAACGCGACTAGCGAGTGACACAGAAACTAGAGTTGCTCCGGTCACGCCATGCTGTAAACTCGTTGCTGAGTTTCTCAGTTGCCAGCAGTATTTGTTATGTTGTGTATGAGTTTCCCAAGAGTGATATCGTAATTAAATAATTATTATTTTTATTTGTATATTTTGTGTTTTTGTTTGTTTGAATAGTATTTTATTATACTGGTATATGTGTCAGAAAAAGAAAATATTGCTGGTACTGGACATGATTGTGTATCCAACAACTTCAAGACGATACGAATGATTACAAAAAATTTGTTCAAAATATAAAAAATCGGCACCTGAACTATAAAATTTCATTTGTTTAAAAATTAATTTTTATTTCATTGTAGTGTAACGTTATTTTAAGTTTTTCAGTTACACATAAAACTAAATACATAAATGAGCAATTAACCTTAGGTGAGTGTTTTTGTTAATCTTTCTTCAGCTGAAATTTATTTCTTCATCTTTCTCGCCAATTATTTGTTTTTTTCCTTGATGTTCTTAAATACATTTCTTAAAAGGCAGTCATAACTGCTAATGCTCATACGATAATAATTAAAAAATTCGTATGAGTAATTTCGTGAATTTTGCATAGTAATATATTGACTTTGTGTCGCATGAATAACGTTATAGAGGTGCAGGCCTACATAGAATTGATTTTTTTGTAACGTTTTTGTAGTTTCTGAAAATATAGACAATCTTCTTCTGACGACGACATAATTGACAACTAAACTAGCAACTTTATAAGGAAATCGTGTAAACCGACTAGCAACTTTTCTAATAGCAACTCAAGTTTACGTTGCGTTGCGATCACCAGTTGCTTTCTGTATGTCCTCAGTCTAAGGGAACTGTCTAAGTCTACAAATAAAATGGTAATGATAATTTGGTAAGAAAATATTTAATTTTTTCTGTTTTAAAGATAATATTTGAAAATGTTATACTCATGGTCTGATTTTAAAAAGTCAAGTTCCAATAAAACATAACTCTAATCAGGCCAACTTGTTTTGACAATCAGGTCAACAGTGTTTTGACAATCCTTATCGTGTGCGTAAGAAAATATTTATACTGACTCAACACAGGCATCCACATCTCACTGCTACGTCTCACCTGCTACGATCTATCCAGGCCAAGTGCAAGGTTAAATGGTCCCAAATATGTTCACTCCGGTTGGTAGCAGTGTTATTTCAGTTGGCTTAATTTTCCTATGCTCTCAGTATCAGAATTATTTGTGTTTTCCATAGCTTTACCTTTTCTCTCTGCCCTTCTTTTCAAAAGGCGGTGTAACGGGTTTTCATCTCTATGACACCGTTAAAGAGTAGGTCTGCTTCAGGTATGCGACCTGGGAACCTGACCACGTGACTCTTCCCATATTCTCTATCACAAATTTCAAAGCACTCTCCCTTAATCCAATTTATATTCACTATTCTTTCCTGTTGTAGTAGGAGATTCTGTTAATTGCCCGTATTCCTTAAAACTACGAACAAAGGATGTATATTTTGTCATCCGATTAACTTGCTCAGAAACTCTTTACTGAAATATTTTATTTACTTTAAGAAAATCCATGCCATATGCATACACAAGTAATATAAAGAGCAATTTTTTTATGTATTCCTATAAATAAGTCAATATCTTATCACATTTTTTAAGCTAAATAAAACGAAATAACTATATTGCATACCTTGCCCTTTTTGTGAAAGGTTTTTCCTCCTATAAAACTTAAATCAATTCATTAAATTTAATTAAAGAATAAAACTTGAAAACCTATATTAAGATCAAGTGTCATATATTACAAGTTTAAAACAATGTATTTGAACTTGAGTGGATGAAGAAAATGTATTCAATTAACGATTGAAACTTTGAACAAGATTATATATATATATAATAAATTAAAAATATTTCAAAAACAAGAATACTTTTAATGAATATATTTATTCAAAGATTTTCGCCGATAAAATAGTACCAGCATCTTCAGGAAAATAATTATCTAATCTGGATTAGATAATTATTTTCCTAAGATGCTGATACTATTTTATCGGCGAAAAGCTTTGAATAAATATATTCATTAAAAGTATTCTTGTTTTTGAAATATGTTTAATTTATTAACTATATTACAAGAAAACATATCACCATATTATATATATATATATATATATATATATATATATATATATATATATATATATATATATATATTTTGCCCAAACTAAATATTAAATATACATCTTCTGTAATACGTTTTTGCTAAATAATTGCAAAATAAATTAATCTTAGACTTAAAAAGCTTAGCGTGGTAAAAAAAGCAAGATATCGTCAACAATGTTAACGCCATATTAATACTTCGTGAAGACATTGCCCCTTCCTAATAACTTTAGCACGTAATATCCCCCTTTATCGAACATCCCCGACGGCCACTTGATGGATGGCATGAGTAGAGTTTGACATGGATCCGATGCATCCGATGTTGTGACATTCCCTTTATCATCCACCAATCCGTGTCATAGAACACAAAGGAGAATAGCAAAAGTACAATGACCTTTAATTAATTTAAAACGTTAATACATAGTGTTGAGTAATGCATAGTTATAAAAAATATTATTTTTGAAATTCGACGAAAATATCTTAGTTGTGTTTTAACTTATCAGAAAATGTTTGGCTAAACAATTCGTAAAATATACAGCTTCTAGACTCCAGAAACATTACCACCAGAGTAATGTTATATACCATAATATATATATATATATATATATATATATATATATATATATTTTAAAACAACACAGGTTAATCGAATACAAGAATATTTATTATTTTATATCCAAAGCTTTTCGTTGGCAAACAGTACCAACATCATCAGGAATAAAAATTACAATAATGTAAGCTATAGCTAGAGGCCTCTAATAAGCCTCTAATGTAGGTAGAGGCCTCTAGCTATAGCTTACATTATTGTAATTTTCATTCCTGATGATGTTGGTACTGTTTGCCAACGAAAAGCTTTGGATATAAATTAATAAATATTCTTGTATTGAATAACCTGTGCTGTTTTAAATTATTAAACAAGAAAACGTATTATATATATATATATATATATATATATATATATATATATATATATATGTGTGTGTGTGTGTGTGGGGGGGGGGTATAGTATCTATAATAATAATAATAAAAATAACTGAGCATATCCAAATACAAAAATTATTGTTTATTTTTCAATTATTCATTAAAACATTATATATATATATATATATATATATATATATATATATATATATATATATATATATAAAGAACTAAGTCAAAATACAAATACAAGAATTATAATTGAATTTACAATTGAAAGCTTTTCGTTGGCTAACAGTACCAACATTATCCTGATGATGTTGGTACTGTTAGCCAACGAAAAGCTTGATGATGTTGGTACTGTTAGCCAACGAAAAGCTTTCAATTGTAAATTCAATTATAATTCTTGTATTTGTATTTTGACTTAGTTCTTTATTAATACACAAGAATACATATTGCGATATATATATATATATATATATATATATATATATATATATATATATTAAATATGGTGATATATTACATGGTAATATTAAATATGGTAATATAGTAATATGGTGATATATATTAAAGACATATGATTTAATTTTGTAAAAGTATTTTATTAGATAGTTATTTTCCTGAAGATGCTGATACTATTTTATCGGCGAAAAGGTTTGAATAAATATATTCATTAAAAGTAAAAGACATATGATTTAATTTTGTAAAAGTATTTTATTAGATAATTATTTTCCTGAAGATGCTGATACTATTTTATCGACGAAAAGCTTTGAATAAATATATTCATTAAAAGTAAAAATTATTGTTTATGAAATATTTTTAATTTATTATATATATATATATATATATATATATATATATATATAATAAAAAACAATAAATAATTATTATATTTGAGTATCATAAGTTTATACATGAAGCCGGCAATGTAAACTGCATACCGGCTAAGTTGTACCGGGTTGTGGAAGACAAGTAGCAAATGACATAAGCGGCTATTTGGTGGTGCACTGAAGGCGCTTTAGATCAGAACTTCAAGAATAATACACTGCCTCTTTTAAGAGGAAAAAGGAATTGCAAGATCCATATTACTGGAAAAGAGGTATGTGCATCGTGTAGGCACAAACATGGTGAAATCGGGTTCAAGGATTTGTCCAAGATGAAGGAAAGGGACTCGACTCTATTGGAACGAGACACCCAGATAGATTCTGTCTACTTGTCGCCTGGAAGACTACAATTCTGTTTTTCAAGCGGAGGTGCTTGCGGTCAAACTCTTTGCTGAGGCCAATAGCTCTAAGCTGGTGGCTGGAACTATAGCTTCTCTAGCAGAGCTGGGTAAGAATAATTCTTTCAACCCAACTTGGATCCCAGGACTCAGGAGGAGCGCAAAAGGATTACGGTACATATAGATAGGTTGTACAGGGACGAACGGAATCAGACTTTGGGGTGCAACAAATTCAAGGTAATCTGGAGGTCACAGCCCATGGGAATCTATGGGGATTTCGATACAAAATTGGAAGATCTTGGTTCCCTGTGTGCAGGAGATGCGACGAAGACCAAAAGGAAATCTCAATCCACGTGTTCTGTGAGTGCCCTTCTTTGAAAGTTGTAAGAAGAAAAGGCTTTTTCTGGCAGGTATGTACACCAGAGGATATCAGAAGATTTAGCATTAGGTGGGTACTTGGGTTCTGCAAAGATGTAGATATCAAATAAGCTAATACTGTGGTAGGGATGGGAAGAGAATACAAAGGCTGTAGCTAAGTGCTTTACACTGATAATGTCCATCCGAGTTTCTAATAATAATAATAATAATAATAATAATCAAATATATATATATATATATATATATATATATATACAATATATACTAATAGGGATAAAATAATAAAAATACATGGGTCATGTTTTTATTTATATTTCGGACATAATAAATAAACATTAAAAGAGTTTTTCACGAATAACTGTAATAATTAAGCCATGATTCAGAATGGTGACCATAAAAACCAATAAAAACATACACAAAACTCACAAATTATTCATTTTATTTTCTCATACGCGTTTCAATGACCAAGTCATCATCATCAGTGAGTGTTACTACTACAAACTCTAACTCACAACTAATGGTGACCATATTAAGGCTAATAATAGGGCACGAGATTATCTAATTATACGTACGTCCATTATGCCACTCATTGCTTTTAGTGTTCACTCGATGTATCAGTTTCAGACGTTTACTAGTGTGGCCAGTAAACAAACACAGTTACGTAAGAAAGCAATAAAAGCAAAAAAATGTTGCACCAAACAGAATAGTAGAGCATTGAAATTAGGCTTCCTTTGAACGTATAATCCCCTCGGAATGAGCGCAAAAACAATCCTTTGACAAATAAAGGAAACAAAAGGATTCCCTTTTGAAGGGAAACTGCTACAAAGAAATTAGAAATGTAAAGAAGCATGTAAATGTTACTTATTCATGATTAGTACAACAAAGCGTAACTAAGTGGGATCCATTCGAATTCTTTTCTTTTCCCATTTGGAAAACACAATTTTTATCTTATCTCTGAAGATAAATTATTAAGGGTGCATTGTAAAACCGTAAAGATACTTCCCGTCTAATGAGAGGTCGTTATATACGAAAGAAAGAAAGGCGAATGACAAAACTTGTTCTGTGCAAGGGTCAGGGCACAA